>JAVJIF010007455.1:0-162281 GCA_038442645.1 Agave tequilana | reverse complement strand
GTGATAACAACAATCGATCACTATATCTTCCATCAACAAGTAAACTTCACTTAGGGGTTTTTAGAGAATTGAGTTCTAATTTTAGGCCTATTTTTTCTTTTTTACGGCGATAAAAGATGAGAAAATAAAAAAACACCAAAAATAAAAAATAGCAGACGTGGGTTTCGTTTCAACCACCTATGTCAAACCGTAGTTAAGAAAAAACTCACTCCCCAAAATTTAATACACTTCAGCCATCTTTTTTTAAAAAAAAGGCGTGCACCCACGTGTCAAGTGCACAAGCACTACTGAGGGTTGCGGGCCAACGTACCGAGTGCAAAAGCGTTGCTGAGCACGCTTTAAAACGGCGAAAAAGACTTAAATGTCTCATGCAATATTAAGCTGAGAACTGCAATCATGATCATAATTCTCACAAAAATACCATATTTCTAAGTTTTATTAGGACCATGACCATGAACGCATCCTAAAAAATGTCATGTTTCTGAGTCTTTTTGGGAGTGCGATCATGGTCGCACTCCTTTTTATTTGGATTGCAACTATGATCACAATCTTCACATGAATGTCATATTTCTGAGTCTTTATAGAGCTAAGATCATGGTCGTAATTTTGTCACAGTCTTCTTTATTAGGATTGTGACCATGATCGTGATCCTTAAAAAAATATCTTATTTTTGAGTCTTTATTAGGACTGCGATCATGATCGCAGTCCTCACAAAAATGCCTTATTTTAGAGTCTTTATTAGGATCACATTCCTCACAAAAATGCTCTATTTTTGAATCTGACTCACTTCTTACTATGTAATCGATTTGATTCGATCTCCGCTATTGTCTCGAGATCGAGATCGGATAATCCATGGTGCTAAAGTAGCTCGCGGCGAGGCTCACTTGCAATGGGAAGAATACTTCCTTCAGACAAGTGATAAAAAAAATAAAATTATATGGAAAGAAGAATCTGATCTGTCTGATTGTTTTTTGTAGACGTGGATGAGGCTGAGGCCAAACAAATTATGAAGCTGACTTTTTTTCCTTATTATATTAAGAAATAGGTGGTTGTAGCTAATTTTTCCTTAAAATTTTCCGTTTAAATCAACAATAGTAATTTGGTACGTTTACAAATACTGTTAATATCGTAAGGTATTAAATGGTTAAAAAGTACTTTATGATGTATATTTGCATCAAAAATGCAATAGGGTACCTAAGTGCAAAGTACACGAAACTTTAGGGTATTTTCTGTAATTTAACCATTCATTTTAGATAAATATGGATATTAAGATCAATATCCAAACACAATTCGTATTCATATCTGTATCCACTACAAGAAAACAATACAGATATTGTAACACAAATATATGATTTGTATTTGAACTATTTAAATCCTAGTTTAAAGGAATTTTAAAAGAAAAGTAAAGGGTTTATCTTTAAAACATCTCACTACTACAGAAAGGAGAATTCACGTTGGATTAAATCCAACACAAAACAGAAACAACGTCAATCCTATAACCGACACGTATCCAGGAGACGCGAAAAATCTATGGTTTCAAGTTGGATTTTATCCAGTGATAGGGAAAAAACCGCGCACGAAAAGTATATATTTTGAAATCGATATTTAAAGTGTGTGTGCTTAGGCTTCTTTGATACTTCCGTTATAATATAGAGGCTAAAACGAGTCGAATCCATAAGGACGGGAGGTGATAGAAACTTTACTGGAATGTTCACATGTGTGTTAAAAGTTTTTTAATGTTTTAAAGAATGAAAAGAAAGAAAAACAAAGAATGAAAAGATAAGAGTACGGTGAAACACAAAAAGTGGGAAACATAGAAAAGATTGTATTTGAGATTTTTGATATATTTCTAAAATAAAGTGAAAAGAAAAAAAACTCATGACTACTAATTACTAATGACTCCACTAACATGCTAACCTCTTAGTGATAGTTGCCTCACATATATCATTAGCCATCACTAGTCCTTGGTTCAAGCGCTTTTCAAAGCATGACACATATGTTAACTCATCACATTCAAACTCAACAAAACAAGAGCATGCTACACTAAAACCATTAAAACTAAATAAAAGTAAGCATAGAACAAAGTAATGTTAGCTTGTTAGAGAGTTAGGATGTTAGAGTGTTAGATCCATCATCATGAGCCATCAATGGCTCTTGCAAGAGCAAGGCCAAGTAGAGGCTTAGATTCATGTGGATTATCAAGTAAGAAGTTAGACTAGTTAGTGGTTAGTAGTTGTTGGAACTTACTTTTGATGATACATTTGTGAAGACATATCAATGGAGCTCTTTTGCACAAGCCTATTCAAGAGTTCTACATGATCAAGACTTCCCAAAGAGAATGACTATGGATGTGTATTGTAATATTTAATAGTTTGTTAAAAGCCTTGAAATACACATATACTCATTAGTCTATTAGTAGACTTGACCCTTCCTATTAGTAGACTTGACCACCTATTAGTAGACTTGACCCTTCCTATTAGTAGACTTGACCACCTATTAGTAGACTTGACCCTTCCTATTAGTAGACTTGACCTTTCCTATTAGTAGACTTGATCACCTATTAGTAGACTTGACCCTTACTATTAGCAGACTTGACCCTCCTATTAGCAGACTAATAGGATTGTTAGTCGACTTATCAAAATGATTAGTTGACTAATACATGTTATAGTCGACTTATAATTCCTGATAGTCGACTAATCATAGTTTCCAGAAACTTGCATATCTGTTTCAGTCTTATGTAGTCGACTTATACCTAAGATTAGTCGACTAACCCAGTCTAAATTGCCTACCCTAGTCGACTAACCCCCAACCCCTAGTCGACTTATAGCAGTTTGTAACTGTTGTACAGTTATTGTATTCTGGTGTTTTATCTAACGTTTTAAAATTCAAATTTGTCCTAATAACTACCCTAACTGACTATAAATTTCAGTTATAAATAGGGATGTTATCTTAGGCTAAAGACACCAATTCAAATCAATAGTTTTCTGCTCAAAAAACTCTGTTGAAAAATCTATTTTCAGAAAACTATTTTCCACTTTCAGTTCTTCATTCAAATTCCTACTCTATAGTGAAGATTTCTGAGAGTCCACCTATAATAGCCCTTATCCACGATCACATACTGAATCAAGGCTTATAGAAAAGTTTGTAATCACTCAAAGAGGAGCATTGTACAAGAGCGTCTTCGGGTTGAAGAGAGTTTGTATAAGGTGTTGTGGTCTTCTTGATTGTAAGAAGAGTTGTACACATTTGGCAAAGGGCATTTGTCAAGTGGTGTGCAAGGTGTTGATTTTGGGTGTACAAAGTCAAAGGATAAAGGAAAATCTCAAGCGGGTGGCTTGGGGACTGGATGTAGGTCACGAGGACCGAACCAGGATAAATCTCTTGTCTTTGCGTTTGCTTATCTTTTCTGAGATTTAATTTCCTTTATTGCAAGTACTTTATATTTACGCTAATATCTTTGTTTGAGTGTCGACGTGTATTTTAGATCCAACAATTGGCATCATCTCGGGACCAATAATTGGTACCAGAGCAGGTCCAACAATTGGTATCAGAGCCCTGCATACCCAGTCAACAACAATACAAGGATGGCAACGGAGTTTCCTTCGTCACAATTCAAAGAAGGACATTCTACACAACGTCCACCGCTATTTGACGGATCCAACTACAACCATTGAAAGTGTAGAATGAAAATCTACTTGCAATCGATCAACTATGAACTATGGAACATAGTAGAAGCAGCGTACACCAAACTCAGTACCAACTACACCGCTTGGAGTGATGATCAAAAGAAGAATACGAACCTTGATGCCAAAACGATGAATATTTTATTCTGTGCCTTAATTAAGAAGAATTCAACCGTGTGTCAACAGCCACATCTGCAAATCAAATATGGCACATACTTCAGGTAACACATGAAGGTACAAATAAGGTTAAGGAATCTAAAATTTCTATTCTTGTCCACAGGTTTGAACTTTTTAAAATGAAGGAGAATGAAACCATCTCAGAAATGGTTATAAGGTTCACCGACATAACAAATTCATTAGCATCCCTTGAAAAGTAATACACCCAAGTCGAAAAAGTTCGCAAGATCCTTCGTGCACTCACTTCAGATTGGGAGAAGAAGACAACTGCAATCGAAGAAGCGAATGATCTCTCAACAATATCGTTAGAAAACCTTATTGGTAATCTAATGGCATATGAAGTGCAACTCGAAGACAGAAAGAAGGATGAACAACAATCTCTCTCAAAGAAGAAAGAATTTGCCTTCCATGCATCCTCAGACACGGACAATTCAGATGACGATGAAGAGGAGATGGCAATGCTTTCAAGAAAATTCAGAAGATTTTTAAAGCAAGGTAAGTTTAGATGTTTTAACTGCAATAAAACAGGTCATATGAGGAAGGATTGCCCATTGCTCAAAAATAAAGGTAAATTAAAGAGCAAAAAGTTCAAAAAGAAGAAAGACTACCAAGCTTCATGGGAAAATATTGATTTCTCTTCCTCTGATGAAAAAGAACCACTGAACATGCCAACATCTGTTACATGGCTCTAGAAGAAGATGAGGTACAATTTTCTGAACTCTTAGATGCATTTCAAGAATTATACAATGATCTTAAGAATGAAAGATAAAGAATAAAGTTTTGATAAAAGAAAATGAAAAACTTTTCAAAGAAAATTCTTGTTATGCTTTTCAAATTTCTTCTATAAATTCTCAAATATGATTTTGAAAAAGTGATATCATCATTAAAAAGGATAATGAGAATTTATTACAAAATAATGTTTTATTGAAAGAGAAATTATGTCTTTAAATGAAAGAATTTCAGTTTTAGATAAAGACATATCAAATTTCAAAATGAAGTATGAAGAGATTTTGAAAAATGTGACTAAATTTAATCAAGAAAAAAAAAGTTGAATGATTTGTTATCATATCAAAAGATGTCACATAATCATTATGGTCTTGGATTTTTTGAAAAATCTACATATGTTAATAATCCATATAATTCTTTTGTGAAAAGAAATACTGATATTATTTCAAAAAGAATCAAGAACAAGTTCATATGGATTCCTAAAAACTTAAGCATTGTTTGATAAATACTTATATTGCATCATACATACATGATATATGTAATTCATGCAATTATGTGTATACTAACAGATAGAAACCAAATTCGAATCGGGTTTGATCTCCTAAAGGTTAATGCTTTGATCTTATATTGATTGGTACCATTCTAATGTCTATCTTTCTGGTACCATATAAGAAGTTGATAAGAAAAATATTTCAGAACATTTATCATATATATATGTTATAATATATTTTTTGCAGGGGAGAACACATGTTTTTCTATATCTTTATAATCATTTCTTCAGGGGGAGACCATATTTTCTACAGGGGGAGAACATATAACATATTTTCTGCAGGGGGAGTATTCGTGCACACAAAGTGTCATCATCAAAAAGGGGGAGAATGTTGGAACTTACTTTTGATGATACATTTGTGAAGACATATCGATGGAGCTCTTTTGCACAAGCCTATTCAAGAGTTCTACATGATCAAGACTTCCCAAAGAGAATGACTATGGATGTGTATTGTAATATTTAATAGTTTGTTAAAAGCCTTGAAACACACATATACATCATTAGTCTATTAGTAGACTTGACCCTTCCTATTAGTAGACTTTACCACCTATTAGTAGACTTGACCCTTCCTATTAGTAGACTTGACCACCTATTAGTAGACTTGACCCTTCCTAATAGTAGACTTGACCTTTCCTATTAGTAGACTTGATCACCTATTAGTAGACTTGACCCTTACTATTAGCAGACTTGACCCTTCCTATTAGCAGACTAATAGGATTGTTAGTCGACTTATCAAAATATTAGTCGACTAATACATGTTATAGTCGACTTATAATTCCTACTGGTCGACTAATTATAGTTTCCAGAAACTTGCATATCTATTTCAGTCTTATGTAGTCGACTTATACCGAATATTAGTCGACTAACCCAGTCTAAATTGCCTACCCTAGTTGACTAACCCCCAACCCCTAGTCGACTTATAGCAGTTTGTAACTGTTGTACAGTTATTGTATTCTGGTGTTTATCTAATGTTTCAAAATTCAAATTTATCCTAATAACTACCCTAACTGACCCTAACTGACTATAGATTTCAGCTATAAATAGGATGTTATCTTAGGCTAAAGACACCAATTCAAATCAATAGTTTTCTGCCCAAAAACTCTATTGAAAAATCTGTTTTCAGAAAACTGTTTTCCACTTTCAGTTCTTCATTCGAATTCCTACTCTATAGTGAAGATTTCTGAGAGTCCACCTATAATAGCCCTTGTCCACGATCACATACTGAATCAAGGCTTATAGGAAAGTTTGTAATCACTCAAAGAGGAGCATTGTACAAGAGCGTCTTCGGGTTGAAGAGAGTTTGTACAAGGTGTTGTGGTCTTCTTGGTTGTAAGAAGAGTTGTACACATTTGACAAAGGGGATTTATCAAGTGGTGTGCAAGGTGTTGATTTTGGGTGTACAAAGTCAAAAGATAAAGGAAAATCTCAAGCGGGTGGCTTGGGGACTGGATGTAGGTCACGAGGACCGAACCAGGATAAATCTCTTGTCTTTGTGTTTGCTTATCTTTTCTGAGATTTAATTCCTTTATTGCAAGTACTTTATATTTACGCTAATATCTTTGTTTGAGTGTTGACGTGTATTTTAGATCCAACAATTGGCATCATCTCGGGACCAATAGTAGTTAGTTGCCATGAGAGAAAAAATTAGCTAGACATATAAAGAGTTAGAGAAGAAGCAAATAGAGATAAAGGAAGAACCTTTCATAGAGTATCATCCTCCATTACAAGAACTTTCTCTTATATCCTATGATCACTCTCTTTCCTATTACATGATCTATAAAATGAAAAATACAAAAGAAGAAGAAGAACAACTAATCTTAACTATCCTAAACTATAACATGGAGAAGAAACACTACACTACTCTCTGTATATCTCCCTGAAGTAGAACCCCGGGGGTATTTATAGGCACAAGGGAAAAGGAGGCCAGGGGGACAACCCCTGGCCTAAAGTACGGGCGCGCTCGCGCCCGTATGGCCATGAAAACGCGGCCCAGGCCGCGTTTTCGCGGCTCTTCTAGAGCCGCGCGTGGCGCCTGCCGCCGTGCGCTGTCGCGTCTGTTCCCTATCGGCTGCAGGTCCCGGTTTCTGGTTTTGGGCCCCTAGTTTTGACAAATCAGCTCTCCAAAGTCAATGGTATATTAGGTCTTTAATCACCCATTAAATGGTGATTTAGGGTCTTCTTCTTCATTGCACACCATGGACCTAGACACATACAAGAGAGGTATTATTAGCAGAATTTAATATGAAATAAAAATGAAGATGTGGTATGAAATATACAGTTTTAGAGACTAATCACACCACACTTATCTTTTGCTCGTCCTGAGCAAAACAAAAAAAATAAAGAAATTATTACACACTTTCGCAGGTGACGCGATTGCAATAAGCATGTGCAATAAGCCGTTAAACCTCTAGGTTTTCCTTAGAGGAGGAGTTTTATCTCCTGAGAGTTTTCAGCGGATTACACCCACAAAATCTATAAAGAAAGAAATCAAATGTTAGTATTTTGAAAACTCATTTTGAAATAGAGAAAAGTGTTGGAAGTATTTTTGCGAAAATATAAGTGATCCAAGGTCAGAGGTTAACCAGAAATCGTTCTTACTTAAACTAAGTCGAAATGCAAAATCTTGTTATAAATTAAATGTAAGAATTTAAAATTGAATTGATTCTTTGATCTTTCATAAAAGTCTTATAAAAATATGCACTTTGTGAACAGTGAAGGTTTTTGGGATACATTGATTTTTGTATATTTATATATATATTTTTTCTTCCCTTAGTTTTCTTAGGCTTTCTTATTTACTCGAGTAGTGAGCGTTTAGCCTGTGTCTCCCAAACCAGATGATCTTAGGGCACCAGATGAGAAAACATCCCTCGGACTTAAGGACTCGAGTAAACAAAATCACAAAACTAAAGGGGATTATTTTTATTTTTGTCTACCATTTTAGGTGTGAATAATCATGATTCCTGAGGCATAATAACCCAACTTTAATAAGTAGTTTTTATTATCATTATATTTTTTTAATATATTTTTATGGCATTTTCAGTCCTTGCGTCAATCCTAAAAATTGTGTAAGTGTGAAGTGTATAAATCTAAGGCAAAAATTCAAGATCAAATTATCTTTCCAATCTTACTTTCTTATCCTAAAATTTAAACAAGATCTATTATTTTGACTCAGTTAAAATTTTATATTTTAGGTCTTCTTAATTCCTAAGATAATCTTAATTTTCTTAAAAATAAATCAAACTATTTACCTTGTTTCAAAAAGTTTGTAAAAATGAAAAGAAAATAGTTTTTATACAAAAGAAAATTTTAAAAAGTTTCTAAAAAGAAGTGTAAAAGAAAGAAAATGTAAAACTAGATAAGTTAGTAAAACCTCCCCCACACTTATCTCATGCATTGTTCTCAATGCATCGTGAATGTGTATATACATGAAACAAATGGGAAGAGAAGGAAATTTACCTCATGGTGGTGGTTCCGGTAGTTGTCTGATTGGGCCAAGCGTTGCTACTTAATCAAGATAACGTGGTGGCTCATGGAATCCACCTTTATTGACCTCTTTTTTATTAACATATTTATAATCCCCAGTTTTAATAGGATCATGCAAGTACCTATCATGAAAATTATTTCCTTTACATGACCAATCTTGGAAGATCATCACTGAGTCATTCTGATCAATACCGTGGTCCAACAATAGAATGTGATTTTGTTGAATGGATGATTTGAGTTTTGAAATGAAAAGTTCGGAACCAATACTAACTCAAGAAAATCAACATTAAGTTCGAGAGTCAGTTTAGGTTCAAGAACTGAGTCCAAATCAAAGAATTTAACTTCACATTCTATTCCCATCAATGAAGTGTGACAATCCAAAAGAAGCGGTTCAATCTCAAAATCCATGGATACAGGAATAATGTTGGCTCGGGCAATGGGTCCAACTTGAGTAAGGATGCTGAAGTCAACATAGATTCAAAAATTGGAATTGAATCACAAAGTTGGGGGCCGGGTTCACATTCATATTCAAGTTCAATTTCATTGAAATAAAAACTTGCCAATTTGTCAATGGGTTGATATTGGTCAAGTTCGAGGTTTTGTGGTGAAATTGAATCTTAGTCAAAGTCTTCAAGATTCCATGATTTTTGGTTTTCATCAATATGATTATAAATATTAGGAATAGTCAAAGATTGGGTAGGGAGAGTTTTCTTATTCCTACACATGTTTTCCTATCGACTAAGTCTAGCTTCTATCATATTAAAAGGATCTCTTTGGAACTTAATCATGGATTCCATACTCTTTTCTAAGTCTGTATGTTCTTCTTGCTGTGGGACATAGAAAATGGAGTAAGGATCTTGGATTTGAAAACTTTGATGGGATTTCGAGTCCTCTAGATTTTGAATTCGTCGCTCGAGTTCCTCTAAGACTTCCATCCTCTTTTTCCAGTCAATTGATTCTTCTAATGGTTGTTCGGGGGAAGAGTACATGAAGCTGGATGTTGGTAAAGGGGTTGACCATAATGCTCGGGGGAGTTGGATCCCCGTTGACTCGGTGAAGAGTAGTAATAATTATTCCAGTCTTGTTCATAGTATTGGGACTGGGACATATATCGAGTCGGATAATATCAATTCAGCATATAAAGTTAGTTCATGTTGTACATAGCCGGGTCGAAATTATCCGAGTCAAATGAGATCGAGGTGAAATATGAATTCATATTTGAATAGAAAAAATTGTTGTTGTTGAAATCCATATCACAATTTACAAAAAAAAACAAACAAACAATCAAACAAACAAAGAAAGAAAAAGAAAAAGAAAAAGAAAACAAGCCTATGCTAGGGTTACTTAGACCTAGACGACTCCTAACTGGTTAGACTGTCCACCGGGAGGTATATTGTCAGAATCTGACCACGAGTTAATTGGCTAGGTAAGGGTAAGTTCAGTGGGAGGTATCCGTGCCAGAGTGACTGGCCTAATTATGCCAAACCACTGTTCTTCGAGGTTTCACCTCTCAATCCCCAACCTTAAATACCGATTTGACAAGAGTCAACTTCTAACAACTTCCCCTTAGGTCAATCTCTTGAATGAGTCCGAGATGTCCCTAGGGCCAACGTCTAGCAAGTTTTATTTAGGCTTGGGTTGTGTGAGTGGGGAGGTGATTTTTGGGTTAAGGGAGGGTAATCACTTTCCCATTTTATGTTGTATTGGGTTTTGCCCTTAAGTTCAATTCGTGCAAGTATGCAATATAGATAAGAATGAACACATAAGAGAGTAAACCACCCACGTGTTTGTCCTAACTATATGCTATGCAATATGTACATCTCCGTCAAGATCACAACAACACAAGAACAAAAATATAGTATTTTGGAATGAAAATTGACACGTACCTAGATGCAAATGTCTAAACTATTTTAAGCATCCAATTTTCGTATTTTAGTTCTTAAAATTATTACAGTGTACAGGTGATATAAATAAAAAGCAGAATATAATAATATACAAGAATTTACCCAACCACACAAAAGCAAGTGTGGACTTCTGTAATACTAAAACTTTAACCTGCACACAAAAAGACAAAGAAGAAAAGTTAACAAAAACGCGAAATCAAACCGTTCTCATCCCCAACAACGGCGCCAAAATTTAATCGGGGAAAAAACACGCACGAAAAGTGTATGTTTTGAAATTGATATATAAAGTGTGTGTGCTTTGGCTTTCTCGATACTTCTATTATAACATAGAGGCTAAAACGAGTCGAATCCACAAGGACGGGAGGTGATAGAACTTTTATCGGAATGTTCACGGTGTATTAAAAGTTCTTCAATGTTTTAAAGAATGAAAAGAAAGGAAAACAAAGAATGGAAAGAGAAGAGTACGGTGAAAAACGAAGAAGTGAGAAACATAGAAAAGATTGTATTTGTGATTTTGGTGTATTTCTATAACAAAGTGAAAAAAAAAACTCATGGCTACTAATTACTAATGACTCCACCAATATGCTAACCTCTTAATGATAGTTGCCTCACATGTATCATTGGCCATCACTAGTCCTTGGTTCAAGAGCTTTTCAAAGCATGACCCATATGTTAACTCATCACATCTAAACTCAATAAAACAAGAGCATGCTATACTTAAACCATCAAAACGAAACAAGAGTAAGCATGGAGTAAAGTAATGTTAGCTTGTTAGAGAGTTAGGATGTTAGAGTGTTGATCCATCATTATGAGCCATCAATGGCTCTTGCAAGAGCAAGGCCAAGTAGAGACTATTACATTCATGTGGATTATCAAGTAAGAAGTTACACTAGTTAGTAGTTAGTTGCCATAAGAGAAAAATTAGGTAGGCATGTAAAGAGTTAGAGAAGAAGCAAATAGAGATAAAGGAAGAACCTTTCATAGAGTGTCACCCTCCATTACAAAACTTTCTATTCTATCTTATGATCACTCTCTTTCCTATTACATGATCTATAAAAATGAAAAATACAAAAGAAGAAGAAGAACAACTAATCTAAACTACCCTAAACTATAACATGGAGAAGAAACACTACACTACTCTCTGTATATCTCCCTGAAGAAGAACCTCATGGGGTATTTATAGGCACCAAGGAAAAGGGGGCCAGGGGGACAACTCCTTGCCCAAAGTACAAGGCGCGCCCGTGCCCGTATGGCCGCGTTTTCGCGGCTCTTCTAGAGCCGCTCGCGGCGCCTGCTGCCGCACGCTGTCGCGTCTGTTCCCTGTCGGCTGCAGGTCCCGGTGTCTAGTTTTGGGCCCTAGTTTTGACAAATCAACTCTCCAAAGTCAATGGCTATATTATAAGCATTTAATCACCCATTAAATGGTGATTTAAGATCTTCTTCTTCATTGCATACCATGGACCTAGAAACATACAAGAGAGGTATTATTAGCAGAATTTAATATGAAATAAATGTGAAGGTGCGATATGAAATATGCAGTTTTAGAGACTAATCATTCAGCATGAAACTAAGCCTTTTGCGTCAGTTTTACAATGAACCAAAGTGAAAGGCCTTGCCTTTTGTGTCCGTTCTAATAGGAACTGACGTATTTTCCTTTTTTTTAATAAATTTTAAAAATAACACAAAATAACACTTTACATATATTTACAATCTGAACAAACAGTACACATTGATACATATTTAAGCTTCTACATTCGCCAGAAAAATATATCCTCATCATACACATATCTGGAATGTAAATTTATCCAATACATGCAAAAATATATCCAAATACACATTCACATCTAATATATGTAATATATATAACATAGTACACATTCATATATTTCCGAATACAAATCCAATACTAAAACAACATGCACCAAATTGAAACATGCACCAAATTAAACAAGCACCAAATGAGAATGAGGCTAGTTTTACTTGATATCCTTGTAGATTATATGTACAACAACATATTTACTACTCCGAAACTTGTATATACAACACCAATTGTACTTCCTCTTAAGAGTTATTCTGTAATAAGAATGAGAAACTTTTATCATAAATATTAACTTAAATGATTTAGAAACTAAAGTATTAACAAAAATTACTTACTATTAAAATGATTTAAACAAATATCCGCCCACTCCTCCTAAATGATTTAAAAACCAAATCCAATCTAAATTTGACAGTATTCTTTATTTTACAGGATATAATATGTAATGTGCCAATAATACTATCACACACATTCTTTTCAACATGCATAACATTAAGACAATATCTTACAAACAAACTTTTAAAATAAGGGAGATTAAAAAATATTGACCGCTTCTTTCACACATTCTTATCAATTGTAGTTTGCTTCACTTTTTCATAATTTGCAATGAGATGTTTCACCTGATCATATATTTGTTTACTATTTAATGCCTTTGGAGCCTTTTCTTCTTCTGTATTTTTATCAAACGCTTTCCGTATCCTTCGATAACGGTGCAACGTGAGAAAGAATCTTCAAGTACCAAGGTATACTATTTTTCTCCCATACTTTATTGGAGAAAATGTGTCTTCTTCATGTATAAGGCATGCCTTATGTCCTTTCATATTGTACTTTAATAAGTTATCGTATGCTAGAAAATCATTGAATGTCCAAAGTAATATACCTCAAAGTGTGAAAAATTCTTAACGATTTGCATCAAATACTCTTATCCCTTCTTCCCACATTAACTTTAGGGCTTCAATGAGAGGTACCAAATAAACTTCTATATCATTTCTCGGTTGTCTAGGACCCAATATTAGTAATGATAACATTATAAATTTGCGCTTCATGCACAACCAGAGAGGAAGATTATAAATAGTCAAAATAATTAGGCATATACTGTGTATGCTGCTCATGTTACCGTGTGAGTTCATTCCATCAGTCGAAAGACCTAGCCGGAGATTTCTTGCATTACACCCAAATTTGAGAATTTCAAATCAATCATTTTTCATTATAGAGAATCAGCCAGATGCTAAAGCATATTATCAATAATCCTCCCGTCAAAATACTACGTCAAACTTTTCGCATGTTTTGTATTCTTATACATGTGTTCAAATTTAGATATTACCAAAAAATATCATAACACCTAAGCTGGAGATTTCTTATTTTTTTTGTACCGCGACCTTCCACACATCAATCGTTCCTCTAAACTTCCATATTCACTTCATTACAAATACAATCATTAAGACGAGCATGTATCCTCTCATAATTTATATTCATAGAACACAAGATCTTCTTTGCCTCGCACATACGATCTGAAGGTTCATTATATTTAGGAAGCATATCTTTCAAAAGTTGGAGTAAGGCCATAAAACTTTGATTGCTCCACCCATTTTTTACTTTTATATTGTACAGTTTCAACACTGCAAACAACCTAGTGAATTTAGACCAACCAATATATAAAAGTGTTTCTGCATTATTCTTCAAGCTATCAAATATTTTGGGGCAATCCATAAATTTTTCTTCTACATTATGCACCATGTCTTTAAGCTAACCAATTCATTTGTATAAACGATGTTATTGAGTAGCAAAGACAGTTAATATTGTACAAATTGGTTCCAAAAGATATATATATGTTAATAGTTTATGTATAGTTATATCTATTTTTGATTTGAGTTTATGAAATGGTTTTGATGTTCCTTTTTAGCTATTGATTTGGGTTATTTTGATGGGATTGATGAGTTAGAACAAGTATGAATTTTCTATTCATGTAAGTAGGCGATGTCAAACCAAAATTATGATTAAGTACGTGATGTCAAGTTGAATTACTAGATTACATATATATGAGCAGGCTCCATATTTCAGAGGAGGTGTAGTCGAATTGAATAAGGATATGATTAAATTAGTGATTATTGTTATAATTAAGATATTGCAGAAATTCTTGATAAGTTGGAGATGAATATGAAGATCAATAAATAGATTAACTTAATTCGGTGATTAAAAACTGAAGCAGTTACAGTTCATATCAGAGCTCAGAATTAAGTATAAGGAGTAGGCTGAGGTATAGGGCCTAGAGAAGTATATGTTGCCACTTATAAAAGACAAAATTCCAAATAGCTTTACAACTGATCTGAACAACAACTGTTTGTCGACATTTCCAGAAGATAAGTCACAGACAAGCTGACGACTAGTTCTATAGAGTAGTCATTTAGACCCTACTAATCCAGCCAAGTGATTGGTAGGCCAAACATTTACTTCGAATAGGCCCAGGCATACCCAAGAGGCTAACATAGCTCAATAGTTAGCTTCACCTAAGCCCAATGGGCTAATTTCGCCTAATAGGCTATCATTACTTAGCTTCATCTAAAACTTAGCATAGCTCCACTGAGATATAACTTCTATCTTCGCCTAAAGCTTGGCATAGCTCCACTGAGAGCTAACTTCTAGCTTCGCCTGAGCTTGGCACTGCTCTGTTGAGAGCTAGCTTCTAGCTTCTTTAAGCTTTATATAGCTCCACTGAGAGCTAAAATGCTTAGCTTCGCCACGGGCTAGCTTCGCCACAAGCGAGGCTCCAAGTTATTAATTGATCATTTCAAATTCTTACTGGTTTTAAGTTAACCGTCCCACTAAGTTAGTGGGGGTTTGTGGGTGGTTACACCCATGATCCCTCATTAAAAGGAGACAATTAGGGGGTTCATAACTTTCCTAAGCCAACTGACTGGCTAGCCTCCTAAGCTATTGAGTTAGCTTCGCCAGAGACTGTTTTAGCCTCGCTAGAGACTGATGTAGCCTCCCCAATGGCTGATCTACCCTCGTCAAAAGCTATTTAGCCTCGTCAAATAGGCATAACAACTGCATTAACAACTATTTGTTAATTTTAGGGGACCACTAGCCCTTATTGAGCCTATAAATAGCCCCTTAGCAGGCTAGGCTCAGGGGAGAAAATTTGGAGAGCACAACGGTTGTCACTTGGAGAGAGAAAGAGAGATCATCTTCTTCTTCAAGAACTTACGTTCTTCTTCTAGCGAGCGCTTCTTACAGCAACTCTCTAATCTTAGTTCTTTGAACTAATTATAGGGTTATAGGGTTATAACACCCTAATTCTTCAGAACAAATCCAAACTTCTCCTCGGCATCAAGGGAATTCTTGAACCAAGCGAAAAAGAATTTCCAAACAGCAATGCTCAAGACTGATTGCTCGTGTGGTCAAAAGAATAAAGTGATCGCGTACTGACCAGACTCCTATCAGCACACTCCCCGGAAGCTCTAAAAGATAACACTTGTAAATTTCTTTTTTAATTACTTGTAATTGCTCTTCGAAATTTTGTAAGTTTTCCCTTTTGAATCTTCAATGGAAAATAAGATGGCGACTCTGTTGGCCCAGAAGCCCATCACTCTAGTTTTGATGATGATTAACTCATGGAGTTATAGTTTACTAATGATCTTGTGTTTAATTAGTTTCAGATATTTGATTAAGATCTTAGTAGGTGTTTGGCTTCAACAAAGGAGTTTTGGAACTAACACATGGTGATTCAAGAGCTGGCGTGTCAAGATCGCATCTAGCACTCAGTTGGAGTCAAGCTCGTTGGATCGTGTTTGGATCAAGTCAACTTGGAGAAGGAGTTCTACAAGAAGACTTTGGTTTTTGTTTTAGTTTATATTTAGATCTTGTGTAAAGGTAGATAGTGTTGATATGCTCAAGTTCACACACACACAAAAGTTTTAAAGTTTATTGGTTTTGTTTTTCGGTTTAACTAGTTTTGGATTTCATGTCAAAAACATAGATATATATATCTTATATGTATATTGGATTCTATCCATATACACCTATTCACCCCCCCTCTAGGTGTACTTTCAGACTCCACTTGGGACTTCTTTCTCCACCAATGAGAAAGTAGTGTCGCAATGCGACAATCAGACCCTCAGGTCTACTGCTGAAGTACTGGTCATCGTATTTGACCAAATGAAATTCGATTAACTCCTCTCCTAGGACAGTAAAAGCCCTCTTTCCATGCGCAAGCATAAGAAATTCTCGATAGTCAAAGCCCTTTTGGCCAACTCTCTCAAGACAGCCTCCGGCGAGGCTAAACAAGCTCAATGCGAGTCTAAGAAAGCCTCTGGCGAGGCTAAGAAGGCCTAGTGCGAGCATACCTTAGGTTTTGACAAAGCTAAATGGCCAGTAGCAGCCTCTGGCGAGGCTAGTAAGACTGTTCAATAGTCTGCTTCAGCCTCAGGTATAGGGTGCCTAGCAACCCTATTTCAGCTTCCTACGAAGCTAAGAGAGCCTCACCCTCTCACAATGCTCTCCAAGCCTCTGGCAAGGCTAAAGTACTGTTCAGCTCTAAGACTAAAGCCTGGCGAGGTTACAACATTATTCAGTGCTAAGTCTCAAGCCTATAAGGCTAAAGCACTGTCTAATAGTGCTAAGAAAGCTTTGAGCGAAGCTAATGCTCTTGGAAGCACTAAAACTAAGCCTATAGGGCTAAAGCACCACTTGCAAGTGCTAAGAAAGCTTCCTGCAAAGCTAAAATAGCTTCATGCGAAGATAGAACAATTGCAGTCCCTAGCGGTGCGAAAGCTTCATGCGAAGCTAAATTAGCTTCTGGCAAAGCTAGTGCAGCTTTGTAAAAAGCTAAGGCAACAGTTTTTTTGAAGACTAAAAAGCAAACGTTTGCTAAAGGGACTAAGCCAAAAGCCTCTCTCCAAACTCCTCGGCCGTCAGTGCTAGACCGATTGGGTCTGATTCATCCAGACTCTAATATGAATGAATCTAACAATCCTGGGATTACCTAAGTAACAAGAGAAAGCTTCGCTCAAAAGAACTAATTGATGTTTTCTTGTCTCAGTGCAGACAAGCGGGATGCCAACTAGTGACAGTATACTCTGTCCATATTGCTTAGGGTCAATCCCTACGGCACATTTTCACTGCGCTAAGTGATGGCCTTCATAATCGGCAGTCGATTTTCAATCGATTGTTTGCCAAGACATCTAAGAGGTCCCGACCTCTAAAGAAGAGAACTCTAAAGATCTTCCTGCGGCCTCCGTCAACATGATAGGCAAGGAAGTGAGGCAACGGACTAGGTGAAGAAGACAGGGGCTAATCCTCCCCCTTCTAGTTCTTTGGACTCTGACTATAGCCCTGGCTTAGGTCAAGTCCTGGTTGAACAGGAGGGTGCCTTCTAAAGTACTCGCTCTAGGGTAGAATACCCTTCCACTATGAGCAACCTTCTTCATCAAGGGGTTATATCACCGGAGCCATTGAGACAACTCTTCCATTGGTCCGATGACGAGGAGGAAGATAGTGGCTATACTTATTCCTCCACCATCAGTTTTGCGCAAACAAGGTTCCTATCAACCAACATGGCCAATAATGATGGTGATGATCTTCGTCGTCACATAGAGGCTCAAGAGCAGGCTTCAAGGGCTTAGTAAGAAGCCTTAGGCAATATCCAACGCATGTTATCTTAGCTCATGGCAGATCAGAACAACGAGGAGAATTCCAACAATAATGAGCAAGAAGAAGAAAACAGGAATCCAGAGAATAAGAATACAAAGGAATCTTCCTCTTCCTCAATTGATGTTATGGTTATCAAAGGCATTCAAGCTTAGATAGTATCCTAACTCAATAGGATGAGCTGAAGATGGTGGTGATGAGGCGTCCTTACCCGCTGGAGTGGAATTCAGTCCCATATCTCCCGAAATTCAAGCCACCAACGCTGCACTCATATGATGGCAAGAGCTCATCAAACCAGTATATCTGTTACTTTCGGTCACAAACTGGTAATGTAGTAGATAATGATGCTATTATGACCAGATTAGTCATTGGTACCCTTAAGGGATAGTCTTTGACTAGTTTAGGAGTTTTCCTAACGGCTCCATTAACTCTTGGGTTGATTTGAAAATCAGGTTCCTCTTCCGATTCTATGAGGATGATACCAAAGTAACTATAGACAAACTCCTCTCTGCTATCCAAAAAGGCGGAGAGTCCATAAGGGACTACATAGAGAGATTCTGTAATCTTTCTTTTCTGTACCCTGCGTGCATGCCTTTGCCTATGTTAATTCAAACTTGTAGGCATAACTTCCTTGATAAAGTGAAAGTTCGCCTAAGCCAATCAAGGCTCACACATTAAAGAAGCTTGTTGAACAAGATGAGATAGCTAAGAAATTGGATAAAAATTTTGAGCCCCTTAAAAGCAAGGTGGAGAATCAACAGAAAAGGCCATGACATGGCTGAATCTTCGAATACATTAGCAGTGAAAGTATTTAGAAAAACCCAATCAAAGAAGGGTAACTCCAATAGAACATCAGACTATCGAGACAATACTCCTTCAAAGATGAGAAAATGGTGACAATCTTTCACTTGCTCAACTAACTGATTAGTCTCTAATTTTGCATCATTTTCATCACATTCCCATATTTATTTCATGTAAAATTATGCTAATAAAACCTTACTTGCTTGATCCTAGGTCCATGGTGTGCAAATGAAGAAGAATACCTAAATCACCATTTAATTGGTGATTAAAGATCGACCAAGTAGCCATTGACTTTAGAGTGAAGATTTTGTCAGTACAGGGCATCAAATCACGAATCTAAGACATCATGGCATCAGAAGACAGACGGGAAGGCACGCTGCCCGAAGCCAGTGCGCGCCGCCCTGGCAGGACCGCGTAAACGCGGCCCAGGCCGCGTTTTCGCGGCCCTTTGGGCGCGCCTGCGCTTTGGGCCACGTGCCGTCCACGTGGCCCCCTTTCCCCTGGTGCCTATAAATACCCCCCAGGGGTCTTCAGTTTGGGCAGATCTAGAGAATAGAGTTGTAATTTGTGTTTTGTTGCTAGGAATTGTAGTTGCTTTAGTTTGCTTCTTCTAGTTTTAGTTTTAGCCATTAGAGTGAAAGAGAGAGAGTGTGTAAGTGTTGTATTTGAAGGGTGACAAGCTAATACAAGTACTACTTCTCTTCCTTCATTCCATTTACTTGTCTTTGCTATTTACTTTTACTTCCTTATTGTAGTGTAACTTCCTTCTTCTTCACTTCTTTTCTTTTACTTTGTTGTAGTGTAACTTCCTTTCTTTAACTTTTCTTTTCTTTTGTTTTCTTGTAGTGCAACTCCCTCTCTCCACTTCTTTTCCTTTGTTGTTTCTTTTACTTTTATGGCTAACTAACTTTTCATTAGCATGGCTAACTAACTACTAACCCACTAATTTCTAACACTTGATTGATAACCCACATGAGTCAATAGTGTCAAACGAGCCTTGTGCAAACAAGAGCTATGGCATCTTAAGACGAGGGTTCTAACTCTAATTTACCTACAAGTATTCACTTTCTTATACTTCATACTTAATGAGTTTTTGATGATCTATGGGTTGTATACTTTACTTGTTATTGTAAGTTAGAGATTTTCCTTTTAAATTTGCCGATACCGTTAGTGCACTCGCGTCTTCCCTTATTCTCGCCTTCTATTGGATCTTGATAAGGGAATGTCCGAGTTTTTATCGTGTAAAGCTAAGTTTTAGAATGAACTTTCACTCGATTTCCACGTGAATAGTTCCAATGCAAAAGGGTTGTGTTCGCCTATGATCCATCGTGAGGCTATCTTCCAAAAGTTAGAAATTAGTGGGAGCACTTAGTAGAAAGTTAGCCATGCATTTTTACAACTAAGAAAAAAAATCCACTTTTACAAACCACCAAAACATTTTTCAACAATTCTTAAAAACAACTTGTTTTCACTTTTCAATTCTTTATTTAGAAACAAGAACTTTCTTTCTTCTTGAACTTTGAAGCCGCATCAAGCTTCCATCGCGCTCCCTCCTTGTGGATACGACCCGTATAGCCACTTTGCTACTATGGAAGAATCGCAAAAGCAGTAACATCAACCCACACTTCCTTCTCTTATTTTAGTGCTTGCTTTTTGTAGATCAAATTTTGGCGCCGTTGCCGGGGAGGGAACGACTTTGTTGTTCAATACTAAAGATTGTTCTTTGTTTTTGTGTGTAGGAGAAGTACCAAGGAGCTCACTATCACGGGAAGCGAAGGAGGTGGCCAAGGACATTGCGCGAGGATTCATTTGCCCTCGGAAAAATTCGTGTAAAAGCGAGTTTTTCCGATTGAAGTACTAACAAACTCGTTTGCAGGGTTGCCGAAAGCTGCTAAAAATTGCTTTCTAAATTTTTAGTTTCCTTGGATGCTTCCCCTTATGCATGTGTAATAAATGCAACAGATATCCACTTGTTGCTTAATTGAAATATGGATTAGACTCTTGCATTTAGGGCACGTGTCTATTTCAATTCATTTCAATTTCTGTTGAAGAGTGCTGGAGAAAAGGTACGTGTGCATTCATATAGAATAGGACCAACATTTTGAAGTGATTTACTGCTTTGAATGTTAACTTGTTGTGAATAAACTGCACACTTGCACAATTGACATTAAGGGCAAAACCCAAATAAACAAGATAAGATGGGATTTCATCACCCTTCCTTAGCCCAAAAATCATCTCCAAGTGCACTCACACTTTCCCAAGTCTTAACTAAAAATCAATAGACGTTAGCCCTAGGGACATCTCGGACTCACTAAGAGGTTTACCGAGGTTAGAAATTGCAAGAACTATACTTCTGCAAAATCGGTGTCTAAGGAAAGTGGATTGAGAGGTAAAGCCTCGAAAGCTCCGTGGTTTGGCGTAATTAGGCCCGTGGCTCCACCCGGATACCTCCCCCCGAGCTTTGCCCTTTCCTGGCCGATTAGCTTGTAGTCGAGTTCCTGCAACAACCTTCCCCGGAGAATCGACCAGTTAGGAGTCGTCTAGGTCCAGGTACCTTAAACTAAGGCTTGTGGTTATTTTTCTTTCTTTGTTTATTTTTTGTTCTTTTTTTATTGTTTGTTGTCTTCACGTTGTTTGTGGTGTGCTGCATGTAAGAGTGGTGAGAGATCCGTCAACTTTCATTAACAAGAAACACTTCTCTGCCCTTGCATCCAGAACCGGTGATGGCGTCACTTCAGGATAGATTTTACCTAATCAGAACTTCACTTCCATCTTGCATAAAACTTCCTAAAGCAAACGGAAATAACTTCGAGTTAAAATCTCAATTCATTAACACTCTTCCCAAATTTCATGGTTTAGAATCAGAGGACGCATACTTCTTTGTTAGGAAATTTGAAGAAGTGTGCCTCATGATGCGTATACCCCATCTAGGAGACGATGCCGTTAGGTTACGTTTCATCCCTTTTTCCCTAAAGGACCTAACTAAGAATTGTTGTACAGTTGGCAGCAGATTCAGTCACGACATGGGATGATTTCGACAAGGCCTTCTTGAAGAAATTCTACCCAATTCACAAAACTGCCCTCATTAGGAAGAACATCATGCAGTTTAGGCAAGAACCGAGCGGACCATTTTGGAGATACTTTGAGCGATTCAAAGATCTCCTAGCTCAGTGCCCTCATCATGGCGTGGAGAAATGGCGTCAGTGCCAGATTCTCTACGATGGTCTAGACTATCAGATGAAACCCTTTTAGAGACCATGTGTCAGGGAGGGTTCTTGCAGAAGGATGAGAATCAGGGTTAGGATTTATTTGAGGATTTAGCTAAGAAAACCCTGCAATGGGAGCCAGCCTCGGAAAAACCTAGGAATTCACAATCTATAGCTTCAAGAGGAGGGCTCCTATCTCTAGAATCATCCATAGCTGCCGAGGCTAAGATTGCTACCCTAATGAGAAGGATAGAGGCTCTGGAAACTAAAGAGCCTGCCAATGTCACCAGATCAACCCACCACCAATTCACAATCCGGGTTGTTCGTACTGTCAGGCACCAAACCATGTCTTTGAAGAGCGCCCTGTTTTTCATGCCCAGCAAGTGCCACCAGAACACATGAACGCGACTTACTCACGGCCGCCTCACAACCCCTACTCACAGACATACAATCCCGGTTGGAGGAATCACCCAAATTTCTCTTGGACCCAAAACAATCCTCCTAGGCCTACTTTCTCCAACATTTTCACCATCCAACTCCTCCACCACCTTTTCCCAGTCAAGCCCCATCTTCCTCCTCCCAAAGCTCACCAATGGAAAAGAAAATCAGTAAACTAGAGGAGAGCATAGAGGCTTTCATGAAGTCCCAAACCGCTTTTATGCAAAATCAGGGACAAACTCTGAACAATCATTCACAGGCCATATCGAGATTGGAAATGCAGATGAACTAATTAGCTAGCTCCCTAAGTGAAAGACCAAAGGGTACTTTGCCTAGTCAGCCGCTAGTTAGCCCAAAAACCTCCAATCAAGCATATGAAATTCAGGATCCATCAATCAACCAGTGTAATGCTGTTCATACACTGCGATCTGAAAAGAAGGTAGATAACCAGGTCTACCAACAGAAAAGTCCAGTCCATCCTGATCCCACTCCAGCCTCCACCTCTGCTAGTTCCTCCCAATCCGCTCCACAAATATCTGACGAGGACAAAGCTGCTGAACAAGTTCATAAGCCTGTAGCACCCTTTCCCAATAGGCTTAGGAACAACAATAAGAATATGCACATAGAGAAAATGCTAGAGATATTCAACCAGGGCAAATTAAATGTGCCACTTCTTGACGCTATCCAACAAGTCCCGGCTTATGCCAAATTTCTTAAGGATATGTGTATGAAGAAGAGAAAGACCAATGTGCCCAAGAAAGTGTTCTTGGCAACCAATATAAGCGAAATTCTATCTGGTCCTATTCCGGTAAAATACAAGGATCCCGAATGTCCCACCATTTCCTGCACCATAGGACAGACCGAAATCAGTAGAGCACTTCTTGACCTAGGAGCAAGTATCAACTTGCTACCTCTCTCAGTATACCAGCAACTTAGGTTGGGCGAGCTAAGCCCAACTCGAGTCACCATTCAGCTAACTGACCGATCTGTGAAGATCCCGAAGGGGGAAATCACAGACGTCCTTATCCGGGTCGGGGATTTCATTTACCCCGTTGACTTCATTATGCTTGAGACCCAACCTGTGTCCAATCTTAGGTCTCAAACTCCCGTCATCTTAGGGCGCCCATTCCTTGCTACAGCCAATGCCATAATCAACTGTAGGAACGGGTCCATGCGATTGACTTTTGGAGACATGACGAAGGAAGTCAATGTCTTCAATCTTGGAAGACAACCTAGGGATGTCAATGATCAGACGTTTGAGGTCAATTCTATTGAAAACCTGACCAGTGAGCATGAGGAAAGTATGGAGACAGAAACTAAGGCAGAGTTTGATCTGAAGGCTGAGGATTTTAATTTAGACCAGATCGTAGATTCAGTAGTGGATTGGGCATCAAGCCCAAGTGTACCTCATCATAGGATTGAAAACTCAGAGATTGCCTCCAATGAAGCAACAACTTTCCTAGAGCTAAAAGCCTTGCCTGAACACCTCAAGTACGCCTACCTGGCGGAAAGGACACCTTGCCAGTCATCATAGCATCCCACCTGACTGAGCAACAAGAGGACAGCTTAATGTCTATTTTGAAAAGACATAGGGAAGCAATTGGATGGACGATGAAGGACATCAAGGGAATAAGTCCAGCCATAGTACAACATAGAATCCATTTAGTCGATGAAGCAACCCTTAAGAGGGACCCACAACGCAGGCTTAACCCTCTCATGCAAGAGGCAGTTAACGCTGAAATTCTGAAACTATTAGATAATGGGATCATTTATCCCATTTCTGATAGCCAATGGTTTAGCCCTGTTCATGTGGTCCCAAAGAAGGCTGGCTTTACGGTGGTAGAAAATGAGGAAAAGAGTGGTACAAACAAGACTACCTACCAAGGTTCGTGTTTGTATCGACTACAGGAAGTTGAATGCAGCTACCCATAAAGACCACTTCCCGCTACCTTCATTGACCAAATGCTGGAACGATTGGCTGGACATGAGTACTACTGCTTCCTAGATGGGTACTCGGGATACAATCAAATCCCCATTGCTGCAGAAGATCAGGAAAAGACCACATTCACCTGCCCGTTCGGAGCCTTCGCTTACCGACGCATGCCCTTTGGATTGTGCAATGCTCCCGCAACATTCCAACGGTGCATGCTTAGTCTTTTCTCCGACTTGGTAGAACGTTTTCTTGAGATTTTCATGGATGATTTCTCCATCTACGGAGATTCATTTGACTAGTGTCTTCATCACCTAGAGTTAGTGCTGCAAAGATGCAAGGAGAAGAACCTAACTTTAAACTGGGAAAAATGTCACTTCATGGTGAGACAGGGGATTGTCTTAGGCCATGAGATTTCGAGGAGAGGCATAGAAGTGGATAAGGCTAAAGTAGAAGTGATTGCTAAGCTTCCACCACCCAAAAGCATCGAGGATATTAGATCCTTTCTAGGGCATACTGGGTTCTACCGACGG
This sequence comes from Agave tequilana, assembly GCA_038442645.1. Lineage (NCBI taxonomy): Eukaryota > Viridiplantae > Streptophyta > Magnoliopsida > Asparagales > Asparagaceae > Agave > Agave tequilana. Next base: position 137,385 of record JAVJIF010007455.1, on the reverse strand, counting down.
TTCATTAAGAATTTTAGTAAAATTGCTAGGCCCTTAACCAACTTGCTCGCTAAGGACATGCCCTTTGATTTCAACGATGAATGTTTTAAGTCATGGGGGAAGCTTAAGCAAGAACTTATTTCAGCGCCTATTATTTCTGCTCCTAATTGGGCCCAGCCATTTGAAATCATGTGTGATGCATCTGATTTTGCTATTGGCGCTGTTCTAGGACAGCGCATCGATAATAGGCAGCACGTGATTTACTATTCGAGTAGGACCTTGAATGACGCCCAACAGAACTATACAACGATTGAGAAGGAATTCTTGGCCGTTGTCTTTGCGTTAGAGAAGTTCCGGCCCTACTTGTTAGGCTCAAAGACGATGATTTTCACAGATCATTCAGCACTGAAATACCTCATGACCAAGAAGGAAGCAAAAGCCCGACTGATTCGGTGGATCCTTTTGCTTCAAGAATTGACTTAGAAATCCGAGATAAACGAGGTATAGAAAATGTGGTCGCTGATCATCTCTCACGAATTCCGAACGCACCGACCAACCAAGCTCCGATCAACGAGGATTTCCCAGACGAGCACATCCTGGCCATTCTTAAAGAACCCTGGTATGCGGACATCGTTAATTACTTGGCCACTGGACAATTACCCGCTGATTAGACAAAGCAAGACCAATACCGCTTCTTTGCCCAAGTACGGTACTTCTTCTGGGAAGAACCGTATCTTTTTAAGTATTGTCCTGACCAAATAATTAGACGATGCATACCAGAGGAGGAACAGAGGAGTGTGCTCAGCTTTTGCCATGACCTTGCATGCGGAGGACACTTCGGTCCCCGCAAGACTGCAGAAAAGGTTCTAAAAAGTGGGTTCTACTGGCCCACTTTGTTCAAAGACTCATATCATTTTTGCAAGTCATGTGCAAACTGTCAGAAGATTAGAAAAATTTCTAGAAGAGACATGATGCCCCTGAACCCGATCCTTGAAGTTGAAATTTTTGATGTTTGGGGTATTGACTTCATGGGGCCATTCCCTAATTCCTTTGGCAACCAGTTCATTTTGGTTGCTGTAAATTATGTCTTTAAATGGGTAGAAGTTGTGCCAACAAAGACAAATGACAACAAAGTGGTTGTCAAATTTCTTAAAGAAAACATCTTCTCCCGATTTGGCACCCCTAGAGCGATAATTAGTGATAATGGATCACATTTCTGCAACAGAGTTTTGAAGCTCTGATGAGGAAATATTCCATCAATCACAAGTTGTCTACTCCGTATCACCCCAGACAAATGATCAGGTCGAAGTCACCAATCGACAGATCAAGCTCATTCTAGAAAAGACTGTCAAACAAAACTAAAAGGATTGGTCGGTTAAACTCAATGATGCATTGTAGGCTTACAGTACTGCTTTTAAGACAGTTCTGGGGATGTCTCCTTATAGAATCGTATTTGACAAAGCCTGTCATCTACCAGTAGAGTTAGAACATCGTGCCATCTAGGCCATTAAGCAGCTCAATTTTGATTTGAGTAAGGCCGGTGAGCTAAGGAGACTGCAGATTTCAGAATTAGAGGAGATACGGAATGAAACCTATGAGAATGCTCAGATAACCAAAAGCAGGACTAAACTTTTTCATGACCAGATCATATCCCAAAAAACCTTTGCCCCGGGCGATAAGGTTCTGCTATATAACTCTAGGCTTCATATTTTCGCGGAGAAGCTGAAGACTCGTTGGTCCGGACCGTTCATCGTGCGCACCGTTTTTCCACACGGTGCTGTGATTATTATAGATCTTAAGAACAACTCAAAAATCAAAGTGAATGGGCAAAGACTGAAGCCCTTCTTGACCACTGAGCCTATGACGTCAGATGATAGTGTGCTAACACTTTTTGCCCCGTCATACACCTAACCACAACAACTATAAAAATAAAAAATAAAAATAAAAAAACACACTGTATTTTTATATACTTACCTCTTCTACATTTTTTATGTTTCTTTAGTCGATTCGCACTTGGCCGACCCGAGTTCACGAAGACGGTGACATCATTTCTTCACCCTATTTATTGCATTCGCATTTACCTATACGTTCATTGAGGACAATGCATTAGATAGGTGTGGGGGGTGCTAACACTTTTTTCTTTTTCCATTTATTCTTCCTTCTTTCCAAAAAAAAAAATCTCCAGATTGAAATGAAATTTCATACTCTTTATAAAAATACCAAAAGATTGTAGGAAATAAGAGAACCTTATTAATTAATCTTTATTTTTGCCTAAATAAATAAGAAAAATTGGTTTGACTAAAAAGTTAGGAGGGATAAGGAAAATAACTCATACCTTTTATTTACCCTTAGTAGAATATGCATAAACTACGCACACATGCTTGGGATTTAGAGACACAACTCTGGAAAAAAAAACTGGATAATGTGCCTCAAGAAGCATGATTACTCACACCAAAAAAAAAATTCTATATATAATAATGTATAAATAAATCTTGATTTCGTGGCCTACTCCACTTGCATATTTGACCAGAAGGGTGTTTTTTCACCTGGTGCCCTAAGACCTTCTGGTTTGGGAGTCATCGGTTTGATATGTGTTACATAAGTGAAGTAGAAAGCCTAATAGAATCAAGAATAATAAGTAAATATTAATAAAATTAAATGATATTCAAAGTTGAGTTGAAAAATCTCAAGCACATCACACTTACACATTATGTATATCTATCTAAAGCAAAATAAAAGATAGAGTTAGAAGTACAAAATCCTTTCTAAATTTAAAGAAAAATCATAGTTTCTTCTTTTATGAAGGCTAAAGTATAAGAGGACTTATGAGGGTTAAACCTAATTCTTATATCATTCGGTCATTTTTACTTAGATGATTGAAAGTTCTTTTTCATTGAAAAAAAAAATTCTTTCTTACAACTAACTTCTTTTCTTTACTTACTGGATTTTGTGGGTGCAATCCGTTGAAAACCCTCAGGAGACAACACTCCTCCTCTAGGGAAAACCTAGAGGTTTAAAAGCTTGTTGCACATGCTCAGTGCAATCGCGTCACCTGCGAAAGTGGTATAATAATTTTCTTATTTTTGTTTGGCTCGGGACGAGCAAAAAGATAAGTGTGGGAGTGTGATTAGTCTCTAATTTTGCATCATTTTCATCACATTCTCATATTTATTTCATGTAAAATTCTGCTAATAAAATCTTACTTGCTTGATCCTAGGTCCATGGTGTGCAAATGAAGAAGAAGACCTAAATCACCATTTATTGGTGATTAAAGACCTACCAAGTAGCCATTGACTTTAGAGTGAAGATTTTGTCAGTACAGAACATCAAATCACGAATCCAAGACATCATGGCGTCAGAGACAGACGGGACGGCGCGCTACCTGAAGCCAGGCGCGCGCCGCCCTGGCAGGGCCACGAAAACGCGGCCAGGCCGCGTTTCCGCGGCCCTTTGGGCGCGCGCGCGCCTGCGCTTTGGGCCACATGCCGTCCACGTGGCCCCCTTTCCCCTGGTGCCTATAAATACCCCCCAGGGGTCTTCAGTTTGGGCAGATCCAGAGAATAGAGTTGTAATTTGTGTTTTGTTGCTAGGAATTGTAGTTGCTTTAGTTTGCTTCTTCTATTTAGTTTTAGCCATTAGAGTGAAAGAGAGAGTGTGTAAGTGTTATATTTGAAGGGTGACAAGCTAATACAAGTATTACTTCTCTTCCTTCTTTCCATTTACTTGTCTTTGCCATTTACTTTTACTTCCTTGTTGTAGTGTAACTTCCTTCTTTTTCACTTCTTTTCTTTTACTTTGTTGTAGTGTAACTTCCTTTCTTTAACTTTTCTTTCTTTTGTTTTCTTGTAGTGCAACTCCCTCTCTCCACTTCTTTTCCTTTGTTGTTTCTTTTACTTTTATGGCTAACTAACTTTTCATTAGCATGGCTAACTAACTACTAACCCACTAATTTCTAACACTTGATTGATAACCCACATGAGTCAATAGTGTCAAACAAGCCTTGTGCAAATAAGAGTTATGGCATCTTAAAACGAGGGTTCTAACTCTAATTTACCTACAAGTATTCACTTTCTTATACTTCATACTTAATGAGTTTTGATGATCTATGGGTTGTATACTTTACTTGTTATTATAAGTTAGAGACTTTTCCTTTTAACTTTGTCGATACCGTTAGTGCACTCGTGTCTTCCCTTATTCTCGCCTTCTATTGGATCTTGATAAGGGAATGTCCGAGTTTTTGCCGTGTAAAGCTAAGTTTTAGGATGAACTTTCACTCGATTTCCACGTGAATAGTTCCAATGCAAAAGGGTTGTATTTGCCTATGATCCATCGTGAGGCTATCTTCCAAAAGTTAGAAATTAGTGGGAGCACTTAGTAGAAAGTTAGCCATGCATTTTTACAACTAAGAAAAAATTCACTTTTACAAACCACCAAAACATTTTCCAACAATTCTTAAAAATAACTTGTTTTCACTTTTCAATTCTTTATTTGGAAACAAGAACTTTCTTTCTTCTTAAACTTTGAAGCCGCAACAAGCTTCCATCGCTCTCCCTCCTTGTGGATACGACCCGTATAGCCACTTTGCTACTACGGAAGAATCGCAAAAGCAGTAACATCAACCCACACTTCCTTCTCTTATTTTAGTGCTTGCTTTTTGTAAATCACTAACACAATAAGCTGAAGTTGTCAGAGGCTAGACGCCCAAACGATGTAGGGCGAATGAATGATCCCAACTGTTGTCTTTTCTATAGGATGATTCATCATCCTACTTGCAGGTGCAATGTTCTTAAAGACAAAATTCAAGCACTGATTGAAATGGGTGTTTTCACTCTAAAGCTAGAACATAAGAGGGCCATTCCATAACCTCATCACGAAAGGGGAAATGGAAATAATCAACTATACTTTCAAAAAATCATGGGTCTTATCTCATCAACAGCTAAAGCAATGGGACTCAAGCCAGTCCAAAGTTAAAGGCAAGTCTTGCAATGTCTCTCATAGCAAATTATACTAAACTAGCAACTCCTTTCAGTAGGTCTGAAGAGGAGACAACCGTCTCAGCCGCGTACGACTAAATACCCTATGAGACACAACAGTCAACCACATTGGGAAACATGCAGGGGTTGGAGCATGTCACTTCGCCAACCAAATGGAGAAAACCATTTGTAGTAGAGATAGTCTACTCAAATGAATCATACCACCTCGCTGATCAAAATGGGGGTACACTCATGATGAGAATCAAACGACATGTTATCTATGATCAAGTTAACATTATACCTCTGATCATCAAGTCAAATTCTTTGAATACTTCAGTCCCTTATGGGACTTCTCTCATTCCCTAATGAGGTCTTTTAGTTGTCACGTTAATGATTACCTCTGACAACTCTCTCAAAATATCATAGGAAATAATCATATCTCAATCAAATCCCCACAGGAGTAACTAATGTCACGTTAACGATTACCTGTGACAACTCCTTATAGATTTCCCACGGGATCTTAAGGAATGCTAATTCCCTTACAAACTCCTCATATAGTTCTTCATGTCACATTAATAATTATCTCTGGCATACTAGAGAATGTTGAATTCTCTATATAAATTCCTCACGAAATTTCCATTCCCAATGCGGTATTTAGTTATTATGTTAATGATTATCTCTGACGTCTCTCTCTCAAAACATCAAAGGGGATGCTACTTACCCCTATAAGATTCCCTGAGTATCGCTAAACTCATCATGAGATTCTATTCAACATTGTCCCTGGTAGACATACTTGTAGTCCAATATGCTACCATTTTAATCCTCAACAAATTTTCTTGCTAAGCTTAAGGGTTCCTAATCTATCATGTCCATGCTACCTCTGAATAGACAACATCCCTATCTTGTAGCACCGAATTTATTATATCTGTAAGATCACTGAACAGATAAAGTCCATCTTAATCCCTGTTTTGCCCATATGGCATCTGAACAATGGATTCTTTTTATAACTCAAGTTGTTATATCTATAGGATCACTGAATAGATGACTCCATATTTCTCTACTTATCCAAGGGTAGAAATTTCTAGCTATCAATTTAATATGAGTACCTCTGATAGCGAATTCTGAGCCTGGTGTCTCCTAATCAATTATGTCCATATCAGCTCTGAACCGACGAGTGCCCAGATCTATTCACCCTCGCAGTTCTTAATAGACTAGCTGTCAAGTTAATACAAGTATCTTTGAATAGCGAATTGTGAGCATGGTATCTCTAAGTCGGTTATGTCCATATCACTTCTGAACCGACGGGTGCCCAAATTCAATTTACCTTTGTAGTTCTTAGCAGACTAGCTGTCAAGTTAATACGGCTATCTCTGAATAGCGGATTGTGAGCTGGTGTCTCTTAGTCAGTTGTGTCCATATTACCTTTGAACTGACGGGTGCTCAGATCCAATCACCCTTGCATTGCCCAGTTGGACTAACTGTCAAGTTAATACGACTACATCTGAACAACGAACTATGAGCCTGGTGTCGTTTATTCGGTCATGTCCCAATCACTTTTGAACCGACGGGGGTGCTCAAATTCAATTCACCCTTGCAGTCCCCAGTGGACTGGCTGTCAAGTTAACACTATGACCTCTGAACAGTAGATTCTGAATTTAGTGTGTCTTAGTCTATCATGTTTATTACACCACTGAATAGACGGGTCCCTAAACTGAGTTCTCCAATTCTATTTCTTGCTCTGTTATATCTATATTACCTATGAACAGACCAAGTTCCTAAATCAAATTTCTTTAGTGGTTCTTTATCTGTCATGTCCATATTACTTCTCAACAGACGAACCTCTAATAGCCTAACCTTAATTGGCCTATCATGTTTATATTACTTGTGAATAGGTTTAGTTAAGTTCACTTTCATGGAGTACTATCTCCACCCTCAGCTCTTTCGCAAGCTTATTTTCATGGAGTGCTACCTCCACCTCAAGGCTCACACATTAAAGAAGCTTGTTGAATAAGCTGAGATAGCTAAGAAATTGTCTAAAAAGTTTGAGCCCCTCAAAAGCAAGGTGGAGAATCAACAGAAAAGGCCATGACATGGCTGAATCTTCAAATACACTAGCAGTGAAAGTATTTGGGAAAACCTAATCAAAGAAGGGTAACTCCAACAGAACGTCAGACTATCAGAAACAATACTCCTTCAAAGATGAGAAAATGGTGACAATCTTTCACTTGCTCAACTAACGCAATAAGCTGAAGTTGCCAGAGGCTAGACGCCCAAACGATGTTGGGCGAATGAATGATCTCAACTGTTGTCTTTTCTATAGGATGATTTATCATTCTACTTGCAGGTGCAATGTTCTTAAAGACAAAATTCAAGCGCTGATTGAAATGGGTGTTTTCACTCTGAAGCCAGAACATAAGAGGGCCATTGCATAACCTCATCCCGAAAGGGGAAATGGAAATAATCAATTATACTTTCAAAAAACCATGGGTCTTATCTCATCAACAGCTAAAGCAATGGGACTCAAGCCAGTCTAAAGTTAAAGGCAAGTCTTGTAATGTCTCTCATAGCAAATTACACTAAACTAGGAACTCCTCTCAGTAGGTCTGAAGAGGAGACAACCGTCTCAGCTGCGTACGACTAAATACCCTATGAGACACAACAGCCAACCACATCGGGAAACATGCAGGGGGTTGGAGCATGTCACTCCGCCAACCAAATGGAGAAAACCATTTATAGTAGAGATAGTCTACTCAAAAGAATCATACCACCTCGCTGATCAAAATGGGGTACACTCATGATGAGAATCAAATGACATGTTATCTATGATCAAGTTAACATTATACCTCTGATCATCAAGTCAAATTCTTTGAACACTTTAGTCCCTTATGGGACTTCCTCTTATTCCCCTATGAGGTCTTTTAGTTGTCACGTTAATGATTATCTCTGACAACTCTCTCAAAATATCACCAGAAATAATCATATCTCAATCAAATCCCCACAGAAGTAACTAATGTCACGTTAATGATTACCTGTGACAACTCCTTATAGATTCCCCACGGGATCTCAAGGAATGCTAATTCCCTTACAAACTCCTCATACAGTTCTTCAAGTCACAATAATAATTATCTCTGGCATATTATAGAATGTTGAATTCTCTATATAAATTCCTCACGAAATTTCCATTCCCAATGCAGTATTTAGTTATTATGTTAATGATTATCTCTGACGTCTCTCTCTCAAAACATCAAAGGGGATGCTACTTACCCCTATAAGATTCCCTAAGTATCGCTAAACTCATCATGGGATTCTATTCAACATTGTCCCTAGTAGACATACTTGTAGTCCAATATGATACCATTTTAATCCTCAACAAATTTTCTTGCTAAGCTTAAGGGTTCCTAATCTATCATGTCCATGCTACCTCTGAATAGACAACATCCCTATCTTTGTAGCACCGAATTTATTATATCTGTAAGATCACTAAATAGATAAAGTCCATCTTAATCCCTGTTTTGCCCATATGGCATCTGAACAATGGATTCTTTTTATAACTCAAGTTGTTATATCTGTTGGATCACTAAACAGACGAGTCCATATTTCTCTACTTTATCCAAGGGTAGAAATTTCTAGCTATCAATTTAATATGAGTACCTCTGAATAGCAAACTCTGAGTCTGGTGTCTCTTAATCAATTATGTCCATATCAGCTCTGAACCGACAAGTGCCCAGATCTAATTCACCCTCGCAGTTCTTAATAGACTAGCTGTCAAGTTAATACAAGTATCTTTGAACAAAGAATTGTGAGCATGGTATCTCTCAGTCGGTTATGTCCATATCACCTCTGAATCGAGGGTGCCCAAATCCAATTTACCTTTGCAGTTCTTAACGGACTAGCTGTCAAGTTAATACGACTATCTCTGAACAGCGGATTGTAAGCTTGTATCTCTTAGTCAGTTGTGTCCATATTACCTTTGAACTGATGGATGCTCAGATCCAGTCACCCTTGCATTGCCCAGTTGGACTAACTGTCAAGTTAATACGACTACCTCTGAACAACAAACTATGAGCCTGGTTTCGCTTATTCGGTCATGTCCCAATCACTTCTGAACCGAAGGGGTGTTCAGATTCAATTCACCTTTGCAGTCCCCAGTAGACTAGCTGTCAAGTTAACACTATGACCTCTGAACAGTAGATTCTGGATTTAGTGTCATGTTTATTACACCACTGAATAGAAGGGTCCCTAAGCTGAGTTCTCCAATTCTATTTCTTGCTCTGTTATGTCTATATTACCTCTGAACAGACCAAGTTCCTAAATCAAATTTCTTTTGTGGTTCTTTATCTGTCATGTCCATATTACTTCTGAATTGACGAACCTCTAATAGCCTAACCTTAATTGGCCTATCATGTTTATATTACTTGTGAATAGGTTCAGTTAAGTTCACTTTCATGGAGTACTATCTCCACCCTCAGCTCTTTTGCAAGTTTATTTTCATGGAGTGCTACCTCCACCTCTAACTCTGTCGAGAGCGAGTTCACAAACCCTCCTTCGTATGAGGTCTAAACTGCGACATCATCATCTTTGGGTGATAAAAAAAGCGATAGCTAACAAAATGCAATTGCATCTAGTCTAATATGACTTTTTTATCTATCAATGGATAGACACAAACATCAAAATGACTTATCAAACAATCAAACGACCTAAGCAATATGAAATTTGGGTCATGAGCTATGAATTCAAAGTATCTTAAAATCCAAACTAGCTCATTATGGATCTTCAAAAACTTTGAAGAGGATTTTGTTGACACTTATAAAAGATAAATTTCCAAATAGCTCTACAACTAGTCTGAACAACGTCTAACTTGTCGACACTTTCAAAAGACATGTCGCAGACAAGCGGACGACCAGTTCAATAGAGTAGCCATTTAAACACTACTGATCCAACAAAGTGATCGATAGCCCAAGCATTGCCTTTGAACCGGTCCAGGCATACCCAAGAGGCTAACATAGCTCAATAGTTAGCTCACCTAAGCCCAATGGGCTAATTTCGCCGAGCAGGATATCATTGCCTAGCTTCGCCTGAAGCTTGGCACAACTTCGCTGAGAGCTAACTTATAACTTCGCCTGAAGCTTGGCACAGCTCCGCTGAGAGCTAAATTCTACCTTTGCCTGAAGCTTTATCTAGCTCCTCTGAGAGCTAAAATGCTTAGGCTTCATTGCGGGCTAGTTTCGCCACAAGCGAGGCTCCAAGTCATTAATTGATCATTTCAAATCTTTATTAGATTTAAGGTAGCTGCCCCACTAAATTAGTGGGGGTTAATAGGTAGTTACAACCATGATCTCTCATTAAGAGGATATAATTAAGGGGATTATAACTCTCCTAAGCCAACAACTGGCTAGCCTGGCAAGTTGTTAAGCTAGCTTCGTCAGATGCTGTTTTAACTTCGCCAGAGGATGTTTTAACCTCGCCAATGGCTGATCGAATCTCGTCAAAGGCTATTTAGCCTCGCCAAATAGGCATAACAGCTGCATTAATAACTATTTGCTAGTTTTCAGGGAACCACTACCCCTCATTGAGCCTATAAATAGCCCATTAGCAGGCTAGGCTCAAGGGGAGAAAACTTGGAGAGCACAAGTATGTCACTTTGGAGAGAGAAAGAGAGACCCTCTTCTTCTTCAAGAACTTACATTCTTCTTTTAGCGAAAGCTTCTTATAGCAACTCGCCAGGGTTACAACACCCTAGTTCTTCAGAACTAATCCAAACTTATCCTCGGCATCAAGAAAATTCTCGAACCAAGCGAGAAAGAATTTTAAGCAGCAGCGCTCAAGATTGATTGTTTGTGTGGTCAAAGAGACAAAGTGGTATCGCGATGACCAGACTCCTATCAGCACACTTCCCCAGAAACTCTAAAAGAGAACACTTGTAATTTTCCTTTTTAATTACCTATAATTTCTCTTCGAAATTTTGTAAGTTTTCCCCTGTGAATCTTCAATAGAAAATAGTATAGGCCTAAAGATTGATGTAGAATATTTGTTTAAGGAATTAGACTAAGTTATATGTATGTATGTGTATATTATTTGTATGATTGCGTGATTGTGTATGGGTAGTTCTAAGGGGGTACTGGGTTCTGACGTGTATGATTAATCTCAAGATGCGTGATATTGATTATTAAGTTATATTCGAACGAGGGTGTACTCGCATGCCTTGATTCAAATGTTTCTACTGGAGCGTGAGCCCTCAGTATGAGGTGCCAGTGGTATGGGACACTGGACTAAAAAAATAGTTGAAATATCAGGAAAGAAAAGAATAAACGGAACAAAAGAACCTTACTAAGGAACTTATTGTGAAATAATTAAAATTAGAATGGACAAATATAAGAGATATGTCATATTGAAGAATTATGAATTTGATACTATTTTGAGAGAATCTCTACGTAGATATGATTTATATTCTGGGATATAATATGAAAAGAGTTGGATATAATTTCTCTCTATTTTTTAGATGAAAAAATTTGAGGATATAAAATCTCAATACTGTCAAACTTCGATGGGCCAGTGGGTGATGCAAGGAATATGATTATGAACCCATCAGCATATGGGAAATTGACAATATGTATAGTATTAAGATAGAAACCCAAGTGATGAAGTATTAGGTTGAATCCGAACAATGAACCTGAGGTAGGATATCTGTTGAGATAATTGATGGAATACAGGAAAAGTAGACCTTTGAGATCTTTTGTGAATTTAGAACAATCAATATATAAAGGTGTTTCTGCATCATTCTTCAAAGTATCAAATATTTTGGGGTGATCCATAAAGTTTTCTTCTACATCATGCACCATGTCTCCTAATTTAGCGCCCTCATTACAATCAACTTCTTATCTCTATCACATCTTCTTTATCTAAATTAAAAGGTGTATCTTCTCTTGCATTCTCACCATGCAATATCCATCTTGTATAACCTTGATAGGTCCCATTGACGAATAAGTGACCTCTTAACACTTCAATCGTAACTTTATCAACACAAGCACATCTTATGCATGGATACTTAATACGATTAGGATTGTCGCCATGCTTAACAGTAAACTTAATAAACTCCTCTACACCATTATAGTATTTCAGACTTAACCTATTAGCAATCATCCATTTTCGATCCATCTTTATCTAGTATGAAGAAAAAATATTAAAATGAATTATTTACAATATAATAATATGTAATTAAAAAGTAAACATAATTAATTTGTGTGCCCACTACAATATAAAAATCTAAGCTTTTAACGTCGGTTAACAAATGACCGACGTAAAAACAATATACAAGCCAACTCACATTTGCAATTATTGACCACTCATACTTAATTTGTATACCCACTACAATAAAAAAAGTCGAGTTTTTAATGTTGGTTAATAAATAACCGATGCAAAAATACCACACAAGCTGCAATTGGGACCACTAGTAAATAATTTATCTAGCAAACAAACAACTTAGGACCACTCATGATTCATCCTAATATGAAGCACAATATATGAAAATACACCTAGAGGGGGTGAATAGGTGTAGTGCTAATCTAGTGACAAATAATGCGGAATTAAAAACTTTTACGCTAAAACACAATGTATAAACAGTGAAACCAAATTTCCCGTGAAAGACTCCAGAACTTCTCCTAATAATTTCTCTAAACTAAGAGTTGAGGTGCTTCAATAGCTTTCTTGGTTTAATACAAGTGTGAGAACACAAACAATATCAAATATATATAAATTGGATAATAATAACAATGCAAGATATAAGGAGTAGAGAGAGTTGAGAGAGAGGAAGATAGCCAATCGCAAACACAAGGATATATTTTGAGGTTTGAGCCATCACTGATTAGTCTACAAAACTGCACTTTTATATCGATTTGCCTACTGATTTATGATAAAAATAACACTTCTTACCTGTGTTTTGGTCTATTTTGCAGATAATCAAAAGTTCAAGGGCATAGGGGTAATAAGAGCTTAATTATACTCATTTTGGGTAATTAATCCAGATCTCTTGGAGGCCAAGCCAGAGAGCTTCTAGAAGATGCATTGGATCCTATATTTGAAGGCGTATCTGGAGAAATACACGTTCAAATATTGCAAAATCAGATACATACAGAAGGTGCTAGAAGCCAGACGAACCACATGACCAAAATTCAGGATAATTGGCCCAAATTATGTCGCGTTTCCTCTGGGCTGCCGCGACTTTTTGGTGGGCCCACATGTCGATTTTTGACTCGTGGCTTCATCTCGCCTTCCAGATCCTTCCTATGCCTATAGATGCTTCATTTATGGACCTCAGTAACTAGGATTTCTCTCTTTTAGTGTAGTGTAGTTTATGTGTTCTTCTTCTCTTTTCTTTTGTATTTTCATTTTGTTTTAGGGCTGTGATGATTCAGAGAGAGATAGAGAGACATTGATGCAATAAATGATGACAATTTATGTAAAGGTGTCTCTTTTCTTCTCCATTGTAATCTTCTCCATCTTCTATATTATACTTAGCTAGTTTTTCTTCTCATGGCAATCTGACTACTAACCACTAACTAGCTAACTATTTACTTGATAATCCACATTAATCTAATAGCCTCTACAAGGCCTTGCTCTTGCAAGAGCTATTGATAGCTCATGATGATGGATTGTAATATTCTAACATTCTAACATCTAACCACTAAAAAGCTAACTTGCAATGCTAACTTTATTTCATGCTCACCTCTAATTGGTTTTGATCATTTAATAGTAGCTTGCATTTTGATTGTGTGGAATGGATGTGTGATTTTAATGTGGAAGAGCAATCTTATGAGGCATACTTTGTATCGTCTCTTAAAGTAAAGGATTAGTGATGGTCAAGAATCTATGTGAGGCAACTATCACTAGGAGGTTAGCATGTTAGTGGAGTAACTAGTAGTTAGTAACCATGAGTTTCCTTTATTGTTTTCCTTCTTTTTTCTTACTTTGTTTCACAAACAATTTCTAAAATCTTTTTATCATTGTTTTCATCACTTCTTCTTAGTTCACCTTTGTTTCATTTTCTTCACCATTAGTTCATCTTCTTATTGTTTTCAAACCCACTTCTTAAATCACTTCGCTTTTCACTTCACCTTTCTTGCTTTTATTTTACCGACTCCACAACCACGTCTCTTTTGTTTTCACATCGCCGTTTTATCGCCTTCTTCCCTTATCACTTCTGAATTTCTTTTCTTTTTTCTTTTCTCATTCTTTAATAAAGAATAAATTGTTAACATACAAAGTGAGAACGGACTGCTAATGCTTCTATCGCCTCCCGTCCCTGTGGAATTGACCCGTTGAGCCAATGCTATAACAAAAGTATCAAAGGAATATTAGCACGCACACTTTCACATTGATTTAATAAAACACACATTTTTAAGTGCTGGTTTCACCCGATCAAAAAAAATGGTGCCGTTGTCGGGAACGGGAATGGTTTAGATTTCACGTTTTTGTTAACATTTTCTTCTCTGTTTTGGTGTGCAGGTCAATTATTACAGGAACTTAATATTGCAAAACATACATTAGCATCGCATCTCCCTACTCTAGAAAGCAGGGACCTAGCTTCCAAAGAAAAGACGTGCAAACACGACTTCCGCCGCGCAAACGCGGCAATTTTGTGGCAAAATTTTTTCTTATTTTGCTAGGATGGTGCATATTATAATAGCTGGTGGACTTGTACTTTTATTTTCCTACTTTGATTGCCTACACACTGTAATAATTAAAAATATGGTATTTGGATGCTTTAAAATGGTTTAGACATTTGCATTTAGACACGTGTCAATTTCAATTCTAATATACTGTATTTTGCTCTGTTGTTGTGATCTGAACTGAGGTGTACATATGGCATTGCATATAGCATAGGACAAACACGTGGATGATTTACTCACTTTATGTTATATTCTTGTATATATTGTACACTTGTACGAATTGAAATTAAGGGCAAAACCCTTACAAGATTAGGTGGGAAAGTTATTACCCTTACCTGACAGATTAGCTTGTAGTCAGATTCATACAACAAACTCCCTAGATAATTGATCAGTTAGGAGTCATCTAGGTCTAGGTCAACCATAGTGTAGGATTGGTTTTAATTTTTTTCTTTCTTTTTTGTTTTTTGTTTGCTTTTTCTTATTTGTGTTTATTTGTAATATGGAATTCAACAACAATAATTTTTTAATCCAAATATGAATCCATACTTCACATCAACCTCATTGTCGAATAGCTCCAACCCAGCTTTGAAAAACATGACCCAACCAAATAATATAGATTGAATATATTCGACTCAATATAACCCATACCGCTTATCTGATGACCAACATTTCAAAAATAATTTCAACTCGTCACAGAGTCAATGGAGATTCACCTCCCCCGAGTCAAATTTTCAACCATCTTTTTCATAATTTTCACAATTTTCACAATATTTATTCTCCAATTTTGCTTCGTATACTCCTTTTCCAAAACCACCCATAGAAGAAAAATTCGAGTTATAAAAAAAAAATATAGAAGCTGTACAAGTCATGCTTGAGTCCCAATAAAAGAAGCTCAATTCACTAATTCCACAATATTTTCAAGATTCAAACTTAGTTTCACCTATTCAAAATGAACAACCATTTGCCCTGGAAACAAGTATGGAATGCTTGCGTGAGTCTGAGCGACAATCTCAAAATGTGTTGGACTCACACTCTTCACAAATTTTTCAAAACCAAGATTTCTACACTCCCTTTTTAGAACATCCACTAAAAGAAAAATCATATCTGGAAAAGAGTATAAAAATCTTGCAGGAGTCCGCGCTACAATTTTAAAAATCTTCTGCCCAGTCTATCAATAGGTTGGAAACACAATTGAGTCAATTGGTCAACATTTATAGGAATGAGGATACTTTCTCTTATCAACCTTTGACTAATTCAGATATCTCTAACTCTATTGATTTGACCCAGGACTCTTGTTATTTTGGAAACTAAGATTCAATTTCAGCGCACCTATTTGAACTTGACCAAAATCAGAATTTTGAGAACCACATTGACATTTTGGCAAGTTATCTATTTCCTAAAATTGAACTTGAGCATGACTATAATCCTGAATCTCAACTTGTTAATTCAATTTCACTTCCTGATTCAATAATAACTTTGGTGTCTTTACCTATTACAATCCTTTTCCTGAGTCAATATTAGATCTTGTGCCAGTCCATCATAAAATTGAATCACCCATCTTTTATGATTAACAAATTGAACCTGACCAATTTTATACTTTTGAAAGTCACATTGAAAAATTGGCAAGTTCTCAATTTTATGAAATTGAATTCAACGAGGAATGTGACCTAGATTCTCAAACTTGCGATCCAGTTCAACTTTCTGAATAAATATTAACTCCTATTTTGTTACCCAATCTGAGCAATATTTTAGAGTCAGTTTTAATTCTCATACCTGTCATTCTTGAACTTGAATCACCAAAAATTCACAATACATTGTGGGAAAATAAATTGAAGGTTCACCTAGAGGGGGGGTGAATAGGTGATGGCTAATCTAATGGTCACTTAATGCCAAATGATGCAAATAATGCGGAAGCTAAAAACAATTATGACCTAATTAAACTTTTACACTAAACACTATGTATAACACAAGAGTGTTGCCGAATTCCCCGTGAAGGGATCTGGACAAACTCCTCTAGATTCCCCTTGAATGGGTTGAGGTGCCGCGTTGGCTCTCTTGGTTGAATACAAGTGCTAGCAAACAATCCCAAACAATATATCAATATGAACACAAGGAATATATCATGCATATAAAGGTAAAGACAAGATAAATAATGCAAGATATAAACAAGGAGATAGAGAGAGAGAGAGAGAGATAAATGGCAATCGCAAACACAAAGGGTTTGTTTCGAGGTTCGAGCACACTTGCTCTACATCCCCGCCTTCGACACACGAAGGATTTCCACTATGCAAGATCCTAATGGATCTCTCCTCAGTGCCGCAACACCTACAAGCCCTCGGACTCCCTAGTCCCGTACACATGCAAGCTCACTAGCTCGCCGAGGCCGCACCTCGAAACAACCGAGTCCGCACCCGAACTCAAAAACGCGGACACACACATCCGCCTCCTCAAAGGAACAAATGAAGTCTTTGGTGATCACAACACTTTGATCACCTAAAAACAATCTCACTACAACACACCTATAGGATGAATAATCGATGGATAGCTCAAGTGTGGTGTGAGAAAACAAGGATGAAAGCTATGGTGAAAAACTCAAGAAATTTCTTTTAACACACTCTAAATAAAACTCCCTTTGGATTGGAAGTATTAGCTCTCTATTTTGTGGAGAAAAACTCTTCTGAAAGAATAGGAAAAACTGGCTCTAAAGGTCTCCAAAATCTTGGCTTCAAACAATGATCAAACCCCCAAATTTATAGGCCAGAAAAATATAGTCGTTGGGGTCTGTCAGAGCTGCCGGTCGACCCGTGCGGTCGACTGCCAACGGTCAGAAATCCGACCGTTGGAGCCACGGTCGACCGCCTGGGTCGACCGACCCACTGGAGCTGAGAGTCTAACTCTCTGTCGGTCGACCCGTACGGTCGGCCGAACTTTCCAGAGAGCTCTGCTCTCTGGAGCGGTCGACCGACACGGTCGGCCGTCCTCCAGTACACAAAGGCGTGCACATCTGTGCACGTCGGTCGACCGGTCCGGTCGGCCGACTTCAGGATTAGTCGACTATATAGTCGACTTGCTGAAGCCTGAAACAGTTTCCTGGGATTAAAAAAGTTAGTCTTTTTGGCTAAAATAAAATCCCATTAAATACATAAAAATCTACAAAAATAGTTTAACCAATATACTTTGATATACAAACATGCTTGCACAAAATCAAGGCATGTTATAAAAGATTGGACTTTTTTTGTAAGTTGAAATTATTTGGCTCATGATAAAAACTGTATTTTCCAAAACCATATTTTTCCAAAACATGTTTTTTCAAATCTTCATCAAATACAAAAACAAGATATACTTTTAAGGCATAGTGTGTATGGATATGATCCACTACACAATCATAATGAAATATCTATGTTTTTGTCATAAAGCTCTAAACTTGGTTTTGGTTAAAAGATAAGTACATGAGAAACACCAAAAATCACTTGAAATACTATTTTGGTTTTTGGTTAAAATTCTTTTCTAAAACAAACTAAATCAAGAGTGTGTGTGCATGGTATACTTGAGCAATCCACCAACTATCTATCCTTTACATTTTTAACTAAAACAAAAACAAAATCTTATACCTAGACACAAGTCTTCATCTTCTTGAAGTCTTCACTTGAAGGCTTCTCATCTTCTTGACTTGGTCCAAGCTTGATCCAAAAGCTCTTGGATCACACCGTGCTAGCTCCAAATCTTGACATTTTATCCTTTGTTGAGCTATGCACCTACTAAGATCTTGATAATGAATCTGTCACTAATTAAACACAAGTGATTGTGGAAAAGGGAAGTATAGTGAAAAGTTGATTGCACAGATATTCAATAAAAGAAAGAAGGTTTAGAGTCAACCTTAGGTGCTTTGATCACTCCACAATGTATTTAAAATGTTTAATGTACCCTTTCCAAATCTCCGTGTAGCATAGGGCTATACGAGTCGATTCCTCAGGGAGAGCTTGCGATGGAAGCGTTACGGTTCGAAGTGAAGATAGAAAACAAAGGTTCTTCTTTGTTTTAAAAGAATGCAAAAGACATGGAAAAAGAAATGAAAGAATTGGTGGTTGGTGTGTACATGAAATGAAAACTATGAAATAAAATGAAAAGAATAGAAGACAAGATTTGCTTTGGAATTAAACTAAAGGGAAGAAAACTTTATAAAAGATTTAAGGATGGAGAAAACCATGACTAGCTAACCTTACTAATTTGCTAAACTTACTAAACTCCGTGATGGTGATGCGTGCCTCATGTTGATTCATCGGCATATGTTTGTCTTACGTGTTAGTCTAGTTGCTTTCCCACTTGGATGACGGGTGATCATTCTTGGACTTGTCTTGTAGCCTCATAGATGTCATCGGCCTACAAGATAGACTTTCAATAATGGAATCAAAAGAGCGACACTCAAGGGATGCTAAGGAAGAAGATACAACATTCATTAATAGAATTAAAGAAGTTGTACAACAAATAGCATATGGTTGGTGATCCATCACCATGTTCCATCAAGGCACTTATTCTAAGACAAGGCTCTAAATGAGGCACACATGAATCATATAGAGAATTGCAACAAGAACTTGCCAAGCATGAAAGTAACCCATCGGGGATGAAAAAGACTCAACAACTTGCAAGATGAAAAATTAGCAATCACCCAAGAGTTAGTAGTTAGCAAAGTTAGTGCTTAGCTAGTCATGTTAGAAGAAGTTAGCTAGCCATAAGAAAAGAAAAGCAAAGCATGAATAAAAGTGCAATGAAAGTAAAGCTAGAATTAAAGAAAGCAAGTAAAGTACTAGAAAATGCAATAGAAGAGAAAAGAGAATGGATTAATCCTTGCTTCACAAGTTGTCATCCCTTGGTTTACACAAGCTTTCTCTCTCTTACAATCTCTTTCTTTGCAGAATTTCTAGGGAGGAAGAAGAAGACCTAGAGCACTAAATCCTAGAAAAAAACCTACAAAATACAAGCTCTATCCTCTAATCTCTCCTCTCTCCTCCTCTCCTTTGCGAAGGCCCTGGTGGTGTAGCCTCAGAGAGAAGTATCTAGAACCCAGGTTGTTGGAGAGAATCTCGGGCCTCAACGGCCTTGTAACTGCCGCAGATCTGCGGCAGTTGCTGTGGATATGCGGCAGTTACAAGGCCGTTGAGGCCGAGATTTCTGTTGCGCGTATCTCGTAGGTTGTTAGCCACGTGGTCCTTCTGGAAGTTTGAATTGGCGCGTGAATTTCTCCAGATCCTGGCCTCAACTTTTGGGCTCTCTTTTGGGCTTTGATTTATTTTCCTTTAATTTTTGATAATTAAAGGGATTTTGGGCCTTTTCTCAATTAGAATATGGACCTGCAAAAATAGAGAGAAAAGGATTAAAAATCACATTTTTATTTGCAATATGCATGGTACGGATGTGGTAAAATATGCAAAAATGAATAACAATCACACCCCCATACCTAGCTTTTGCTCGTCCTCGAGCAAAAAAAAAAAGAAAAAGAAAATCCTAACTAGATTATTACACCACTTTCGTAGGTGACACGATTGCACTGAGCACGTGCAACAAGCCGTTAAACCTCTAGGTTACCCTAGAGGAGGAGTGTTGTCTCCTGAGGGTTTTCAGCGGATTGCACCCACAAAATCCATAAAGAAAAATAAAAGGGTTAGTGAAAATTTTGATCCATGTTTTAAAGATTCTCACTTAAGTTATAGGTTTCAGGTTACCCTAAACTTGTCATTCCTTTTATAAGCGTCTATTTGGAGTTTTGTTTTCATCTTAGGTTAAGTTTTTAGGGAAAAGATCAAAAATCGGATTTTGCATCAATCCTAGGATATATACATCTATAAATATGAAGGATCTTTCTTAGACTAAGTTCATTTATTTACTAATATATATAACATTTTTTTATTTATATATACAATATTTTTTTTTATTTTTTCTTAGCATCCTTAGGCTTTCTAATTTACCCTTGTAATGAGTCTCTTACCGATGACTCCCAAACCAGACGGTCTTAGGGCACCAGATGAGAAAACATCCCTCGGGTTCGATGACTCGAGTAAAAAAGGCCACGAAGGAATTTAAGGACTTAACCACCTTTAGGCGTGATTGGCAATGCTTCTTGAGCCACGACTAACCAGCTTAATTAGTGGCTAAGTATTTATTATTTATTTATATACATATTTATTTTTTTATATTTTTTTATTATATATATATGTAAATAAAGTCACAAAGTCTTTGATTAATCCTTCAATATGTTTAATGTATATATCCTAAAGAAAGAATTAAAATCTAGTAATTTTTCTAATCCTTTATTACTTAATCTAAAAATCTAACAAAACTTCTCTTTTCGACTTATAATTAGAAATCTTAGTTTAGAGCTTCCTTAATCCCTAAAGTTAAGTTTGATTCTTTAAGCATGGATCAAGAATTTCTTTTTTTTTATATATTTTTTTTCACTTTTTTTTATTTTTCTAAAAGAAAAAGTAAAATCTAAAAGAAAATAGAAAATCTACTAAGAAAGATAAAATCTAAAAAGAAAATAAAAACCTAAAAAGAAAATGAAAATCCTAAAAATAAAATAAAAAGCCTAAAAAGAAAATGAAAAATCCTAGGTTAGCATCTACCCCCCATACCTATCTCATACATTGTCCCCAATGCATCGTGATATATATATGCATGAAACAAATAGAGAGGGATGGAAAAAATTACCTCAAGGTGGTGGTTCCGGTGGCGGCCTGATTGGTCCACGAAATGTGACCCAATCAGTCTTGCGTGGAGTCCGGAGGAACCCACCAGAAATATCGTGAATATAACCCATTAAAAAGATAAATCCATGAAGGATTTTTATTAAGTATTTAACCCCATCTAAATTCCATATTCCATAACTAATTTTGGAGTCAAATTTGTCAACCACCTCGTTCCAGAATGGTGTATGAAATGATAGAATGGTTGACTTGGACTCAGGAAGGACAGGAACTAATACCGACTCAGGAAGGTGACTTAAGTCAAGTAAAGGTTCAGGAGTCGAAATGAGTTCAGGAATTGGGTCCAAGTCAAGAAGTTGAAACTCCAGTCCACATGTATTTTCCAACAATGGAATGTGACCTAATATGGGTGATATCTCTTTACTTCCAATATTAAGGAATTCTAGCTCATCGCCATACAATTCTTCAAAACTAAGGTCAACATCCGGAAATGTGCAATCAGTTAACTGACCCCGAGTTGACTTATCCAGACACATGATCTTGGCAGCGAATAGGTCTTCAGAAGTAAAGAGATTGTGAGAATCTAGGTCACATATCTCATTGAGTTCAGTATCAAAAAATGAAAAACTTGCCAATTTGTCAATAGTATCTTCAGAAGTGTATAATTGGTCAAGTTCAATATGATCCTCAAAGATGGGTGATTCAACTTCATTATGAATTGGGACAGGATCCAATGTCGACTCCGGGAAAAGATTGAAGTCAGGTAAAGATACCAGAGTCATTATTGAATCAGGAAGAAGAATTGAATCACTAAGTTGGGGTTCAAGATCATATTCATTTTCAAGTTCTATTTCAGGAAAAGGAAAACTTGCCAAAATGTCAATGGGATTTGAAGTTTGGACAAGTTCAGATGAGCGTGCTGAAATAGAATCTTGATTTCCAAAACTACATGACTCATTGGCTTTAACAGAGTGGCTAGTGACACCAGATCTGGTCAAACGGTGAGAACGTAGAGATTCGACCATCATATCTATGTCACGATTTCTAGCATTTTGAGCATGAGTCATGGCTTCAATCATCTTTCCATAATTGATGAATTCATTGTTTTGATGAAAAGATGAAGTGTTGTCTTGGAAGTGATAGTGAAATTGTGAGTCCATCAGATTTTGGGATTTGTGTTTGGACTCACGCATACTCATTTCCAAAATTGATGGTGCTTTATTTTGGATTGGTGGAATTGAGTATGTATCTTGAAAATATTGTGGACTGGGTGGAGAAGGAGGACAAGGTGGTTGGAAATTATGCTCGGGGTAAGTGAATCCCCACTGACTCGGTGAAGAGTTAAAATTATTATGGAAATTATAGTTATTAGATGGGGGGTATGGGTCATATTGATTCGGATAAGACCAATCCGGCACACTAGGTTGGTCAAAGTTATGATATGCCGGGTTGGTAATATCCGAAAATGAAGTCGGTGTGTAATATGGATTATTATTGAAGTTGGAAAAATTGTTATTATAAGCCATATCACACAATGAAATACAAACAAAAAGAAACAAACAAATAAACAAAAAAGAAAAAAAAAATTCTAACCTAAGTTAGGGTAGACCTATGACCTAGACAACTCCTAACTGATTAGACCGTCCACGGGAGGTTTAGTGTAGACTTTGACCACAAGCTAATCAGCCAGGTCAGGGCAAGGTTGTTGGGAGGTTTTCCGTCAGAGACGTTCCTTAATTAAATAACCACCAACCTTCGGGCTTTCGGCCCTCAATCCCTTTCTTAGACACTGATTTTACAAGAGTCAATTTCCAACACTTTTCCCCCTTAGGATAATCTCCTAAATGAGTCCGAGATGTCCCTAGGGCCAACGTCTATTTTTTTTTAAATTAGGCTTAGGTTAGTGAGTGCAGGGATGGTGGTTTTTGGGCTAAGGAAAGGGTGATGAAATCCCCCACCTTATCTTATTTATGGGTGGTGCCCTTAAAATCAGTTTGGTGCAAGTGTACAGTTATAAGCAGACAAGGTTCACTCAAAGCAATTAAAATCAAACAAGGAGTGAATCCTATTCAATATTCAATGCACACGTACCTTGCATCCAGCACTCTTCAACAGTAAAGTAAATGAATTGAAAAGACACGTGCCTAGAAATACAAATGTCTAATCAATTTTTAACTTTGCAACAAATTTTTTACTGTTGATTATTAGCAGATATAAGGTGAAGCATACAAGAATTTAAGTATTGCAGCAGCTATATTTTGCAGATCAAGCAGCCCTGCAGAAATTAGGTCAGTAGTTAACTCCTCCTTGCCGCAAATCTGCGGCTTTCGCCGTGGAATTGCGGCAATTCAGAGGACTTCTGGTTTCTGCTTTCAATAGCAGAAGCCCAGAGCCACCTATATGTTACTGCAATGCAAATTTTCCTGTTTTCTTCACCTGTAACCTGCAACAGAGAAGAAGATTCGTTTAGTTCTTCACTTGAAATCAAAAACCGTTGCTCTCCCCGGCAATGGCGCCAAAAATTTGATTGTGGAAAAGGGAAGTATAGTGTGAAGTTGATTGCACAGATATTCAATAAAAGAAAGAAGGTTTAGAGTCAACCTTAGGTGCTTTGATCACTCCACAATGTATTTAAAATGTTTAATGTACCCTTTCCAAATCTCCGTGTAGCATAGGGCTATACGAGTCGATTCCTCAGGGAGAGCTTGCGATGGAAGCGTTACGGTTCGAAGTGAAGATAGAAAACGAAGGTTCTTCTTTGTTTTAAAAGAATGCAAAAGACATGGAAAAAGAAATGAAAGAATTGGTGGTTGGTGTGTACATGAAATGAAAACTATGAAATAAAATGAAAAGAATAGAAGACAAGATTTGCTTTGGAATTAAACTAAAGGGAAGAAAACTTTATAAAAGATTTAAGGATGGAGAAAATCATGACTAGCTAACCTTACTAATTTGCTAAACTTACTAAACTCCGTGATGGTGATGCGTGCCTCATGTTGATTCATCGGCATATGTTTGTCTTGCGTGTTAGTCTAGTTGCTTTCCCACTTGGATGACGGGTGATCATTCTTGGACTTGTCTTGTAGCCTCATAAATGTCATCGGCCTACAAGATAGACTTTCAATAATGAAATCAAAAGAGCGACACTCAAGGGATGCTAAGGAAGAAGATACAACATTCATTAATGGAATTAAAGAAGTTGTACAAAAATAGCATATGGTTGGTGATCCATCTCCATGTTCCATCAAGGCACTTGTTCTAAGACAAGGCTCTAAATGAGGCACACATGAATCATATGGAGAATTACAACAAGAACTTGCCAAGCATGAAAGTAACCCATCGGGGATGAAAAAGATTCAACAACTTGCAAGATGAAAAATTAGCAATCACCCAAGAGTTAGTAGTTAGCAAAGTTAGTGGTTAGCTAGTCATGTTAGAAGAAGTTAGCTAGCCATAAGAAAAGAAAAGCAAAGCATGAATAAAAGTGCAATGAAAGTAAAGCTAGAATTAAAGAAAGCAAGTAAAGTACTAGAAAATACAATAGAAGAGAAAAGAGAATGGATTAATCCTTACTTCACAAGTTGTCATCCCTTGGTTTACACAAGCTTTCTCTCTCTTACAATCTCTTTCTTTGCAGAATTTCTAGGGAGGAAGAAGAAGACCTAGAGCACTAAATCCTAGAAAAAAAACCTACAAAATACAAGCTCTATTCTCTAATCTCTCCTCTCTCCTCCTCTCCTTTGCGAAGGCCCTGGTGGTGTATTTATAGCCTCAGAGAGAAGTATCTAGAACCCAGGTTGTTGGAGAGAATCTCGGGCCTCAACGGCCTTGTAACTGCCGCAGATCTGCGGCAGTTGCTGTGGATATGCGGCAGTTACAAGGCCGTTGAGGCCGAGATTTCTGTTGCGCGTATCTCGTAGGTTGTTAGCCACGTGGTCCTTCTGGAAGTTTGAATTGGCGCGTGGATTTCTCCAGATCCTGGCCTCAACTTTTGGTCTCTCTTTTGGGCTTTGATTTATTTTCCTTTAATTTTTGATAATTAAGGGATTTTGGGCCTTTTCTCAATTAGAATATGGACCTGCAAAAATAGAGAGAAAAGGATTAAAAATCACATTTTTATTTGCAATATGCATGGTATGGATGTGGTAAAATATGCAAAAATGAATAACAATCAACAAGATCATTAGTAAACATAACTTCATGAGTTGATCATCATCAAAACTAGGGTGATAGGCCTTTGGGCCAACAATCTCCCCCATTTTGATGATGACAAAACTCATGGAGTTATATATGCATGGATTAAAGTAAAGCTTCAAGGAAGCTCCCCCTTAACTCATGCATAGACATAAATAATAATATATGACAATGAAGCTCATAAGTATGTATGCAAATGATGGAGATGAAACAAAATAAATCTTTTTCTCCTATTTGGAATACAAAAACATATATGCATAAATAACAAGGAAGACAAATACTTCTCCCCCTTAAGCAATGAAAACATGCATATAACTCAAATACTTCTCCCCCTTTTTGTCACTCATCAACAAAGTGTTCAAAGTAAAATCAAATCAAACAAAATTTTTCTCCCCCTTTTTGTCAAAAACAAAAAGATCAAGAAGGGGTTAAACAAATCAATCAATAAAGATTTATATGCGATATACATTCATGAAGAGGAAGACGCTAAGTTAGCTTCCCTACACATATACATTACATGAAAGAGGGATGACAAGCCCTAATTCACATAACGCATATTATGTAATGCATAAGAGGAGATGTGAAGCCCCCCTCCCTACACACGTATATCATATAAAGAAGAGTTGTCAAGCTCCTCAATTTATAATATACTCAACATGAATCTATATGTAGAAGAGATGTTAAGCTCTCCTTGCATATAGGCAATACATATCAAAACATTTAAAAAAATTTTAAGGTATCAGAGCTCTTGTAAAACAAACAAATTTTAAGATACCAAATTGAAAGTAATCATTTTTGAAAAACATATTGATACCAATTGACATTTAACAAATATGAAGTTGAAGCATTTTGATATCAATGGTAAATATAATGATCAATTTTTATTTTTATTTTTCATAAACATTGTGCTTTTAAATATGAATACCAATTGTAAAGTAAGCACTAAAAATCATATATATGTATGAAATGAGTATACCAATTGACATTGATACATACATATATAAGAAACAAAATATGAGTATATACAAAATAAGTTCATATTGATACCAATTGAAACGATTCAATGATACCAATTAACATAACAATAAGATCAAGTGTATAACTCATAACTACCACCCTTCATATGCTCAAGATAAAAGATTTTCAATGAAGCATACAAGGCATAATCGCCCATCCATCCTCCCATAGAAGGTAGGGGTTTTCAAAAATAGATTTGAAAAATAAGTTTTGTTTGAAAAACTCTACCAAATGAAGAACAATTAACTAGTTAAAATAATTTTAGAAAAACTAGTTAAAGATCCTTCAAAAAACATGAAATCAAAGCATATGTATTTCATGAATCATACTAAATACATAAAAGCTCAAGCACTCATAGTCCATAAAGCTCAAAATTATCTTGAAAAGTAAAAGATGAGTGTTCAAAGGTTAGGTAAATAGCATTTTCATGAAAATAGACAATGAAGCTCAATCAACCATGAATCTCATTTTTAGACAAGACATGAAATTTTATTCTCATTAAAAACAAATCATGAAAATTTTTATTTTTCATCTTAAAGTAAACTTCAAGGTATATGTATG
Organism: Agave tequilana; assembly: GCA_038442645.1. Taxonomy (NCBI): domain Eukaryota; kingdom Viridiplantae; phylum Streptophyta; class Magnoliopsida; order Asparagales; family Asparagaceae; genus Agave; species Agave tequilana. The sequence goes on along the minus strand of JAVJIF010007455.1, from coordinate 110,295 downwards.
ATTTATCCAATCCTAACAATACACATACATATCCCAAACATAAAAGAGTCTATCAAATGTATTTGCATGAAGGCAAGAGACTCACGGGTATACATGTATATTTATTAGATTTGAATTAAAAATACATATACATGAAGTAAAGTATAAAGATTGGCAAAGCATGTATAAATGAGAATCAACAAAACTAGTCTATACATGTGCATATAGTGGGTACAAATGAGCATGAAGTGCAAACATATATAAATCACGTGTAACTCACCATTTGTACATGTATAAAACAAGTTTTGATAAAAACTACATCTAAGCATGGTATTACCACATGAAGCACATACAACACAAAACATGAACATGCTATGAATATTATGAATGAACAAGCATGAACATGAAAAGTAGGAGTTTAGATATTGTTACCAACTCCAAAGCTCCTAACATGGTGGTTGTCCCACCAACGCTCCTTGATAGCGATGCATCTATATATGTGTCCATCAAGTCCAAGTGCATCCACCATCAAGGCACCAAATCTCTCACGTCTTGAGAGATCCCTCACCTACATCAAAAACATGGGGAGGGGGTTTTGGTACCCATTTTTTCTTGGGTCCTTGGGGGTCAGCTTTGTAAGGCACCCAAACATTTTTATGATTAGCAAAATTTGAAACATGCAACTTATCAAAACAAAATTTTGCTAAATGGCCTTTGCGGCCACAATGTGTACATTTGTACACCTTAGTATGCTTATGTGTATGTGTATGATCGTGACGTGCAACATAAGCATATGCATGATGATGTTGTGCATGAATGTGTGGAGTTTGTTTCTTTGAAAATAAGGACTCCAATTTCTTATGATTAAATGCACAATTGCTCAAAGTTGAGCTCAAACAATTAATCCTATTATTCAAAACATTTACTTCATTTTGATCAATAGAAGTGATGGCATGTAAAGCATGATCAAAAGTCTTTTTCTTTTTAGAAACTTTTTCTTGTTCTTTTTCTTTTTCAAAAATTTTCTTTTTCAAAGAGTTGTTTTCTTGAAAAACAATTTCCTTTTGAGTTTCCACCAAAATAATTTTATCTTTCAAAATCGTGTTCCCTTCACAAAGATCATTTAATTTAGACATAAGGGAAACATTCTCATTTTTCAAAAACTCATTTTCTTTTTCTAAGCATGCAATGTTAGATTTAAATGAATCTTATTCTATATGCATGCAATCAATGTTCTTTTTCAATTTTTATTTTCTTTCTTAATCATGTCATACTTTTCAAGCAATAGTTGACAAAAAGTAGATAGTTCATCATATGACATGTCATTATCCTCATCCTCGGATTCGGCAGTTACCTCAAGGGGTTATCCTCTTGGACCATATAGCACACGTTGGAGGTGTCGCTTCCAACGTCCGAATCGCTCCCCGCATAGTATTGATCATTTTCGCCAAGGGAGATGAGGGTGTTCCAAACTACAAAAGCCAAATCAAGATTAGCAACCCTAGATAAATAATCATCATTTAGGATAGATCTTAAAGCATGTAGGGCTTTTGTATTAGCCTCAAAATTCTTACCATCTAAACAAAATGCATTATTAGTAGTGGCAAGATAAACATGAAAACCTAAGGCTTTGAGGTACAAGGACATCTTCACCTTCCATATATGGATGTTAATAATGTCAAACATGGGTGGTGACATGAAGTCCATGGTGTGTGTACAAAAATATTGTGATTAGCCTAAAAATGAGGATCTTTTACTCTAGGTTGTTAGACCAAATCAGAGTACCAAGCTTTGATACCAATTGAAGGTTCACCTAGAGGGGGGGTGAATAGGTGATGGCTAATCTAATGGTCACTTAATGCCAAATGATGCAAATAATGCGGAAGCTAAAAACAATTATGACCTAATTAAACTTTTACACTAAACACTATGTATAACACAAGAGTGTTGCCAAATTTCCCGTGAAGGGCTCTGGACAAACTCCTCTAGATTCCCCTTGAATGGGTTGAGGTGCCTCGTTGGCTCTCTTGGTTGAATACAAGTGTTAGCAAACAATCCCAAACAATATATCAATATGAGCACAAGGAATATATCATGCATATAAAGGTAAAGACAAGATAAGTAATGCAAGATATAAACAAGGAGATAGAGAGAGAAATGGCAATCGCAAACACAAAGGGTTTGTTTCGAGGTTCGAGCACACTTGCTCTACATTCCCGCCTTCGACACACGAAGGATTTCCACTATGCAAGATCCCAATGGATCTCTCCTCGGTGCCGCAACACCTACAAGCCCTCGGACTTCCTAGTCCCGTACACACGCAAGCTCACTAGCTCGCCGAGGCCGCACCTCGAAACAACCGAGTCCGCACCCGAATTCAAAACAACGCGGACACACACGTCCGCCTCCTCAAAGGAACAAATGAAGTCTTTGGTGATCACAACACTTTGATCACCTAAAAACAATCTCACTACAACACACCTATAGGATGAATAATCGATGGATAGCTCAAGTGTGGTGTGAGAAAACAAGGATAAAAGCTATGGTGAAAAACTCAAGAAATTTCTTTTAACACACTCTAAATAAAACTCCCTTTGGATTGGAAGTATTAGCTCTCTATTTTGTGGAGAAAAACTCTTCTGAAAGAATAGGAAAAACTGGCTCTAAAGGTCTCCAAAATCTTGGCTTCAAACAATGACCAAACCCCAAATTCATAGGCCAGAAAAATATAGTCGTTGGGGTCTGTCAGAGCTGCCGGTCGACCCGTGCGGTCGACCGCCAACGGTCAGAAATCCGACCGTTGGAGCCACGGTCGACCGCCTGGGTCGACCGACCCACTGGAGCTGAGAGTCTAACTCTCTGTCGGTCGACCCGTACGGTCGGCCGAACTTTCCAGAGTGCTCTGCTCTCTGGAGCGGTCGACCGGCACAGTCGGCCGTCCTCCAGTACACAAAGGCATGCACATTTGTGCACGTCGGTCGACCGGTCCGGTCGGCCGACTTCAGGATTAGTCGACTATATAGTCGACTTGCTGAAGCCTGAAACAGTTTCCTGGGATTAAAAAAGTTAGTCTTTTTGGCTAAAATAAAATCCCATTAAATACATAAAAATCTACAAAAATAGTTTAACCAATATACTTTGATATACAAACATGCTTGCACAAAATCAAGGCATGTTATAAAAGATTGGACTATTTTTGTAAGTTGAAAATATTTGGCTCATGATAAAAACTGTATTTTTCAAAACCATATTTTCCAAAACATGTTTTTTCCAAATCTTCATCAAATACAAAAACAAGATATACTTTTAAGGCATAGTGTTTATGGATATGATCCACTACACAATCATAATGAAATATCTATGTTTTTATCATAAAGCTCTAAACTTGGTTTTGGTTAAAAGATAAGTACATGAGAAACACCAAAAATCACTTGAAATACTATTTTGGTTTTTGGTTAAAATTCTTTTCTAAAACAAACTAAATCAAGAGTATGTGTGCATGGTATACTTGAGCAATCCACCAACTATCTATCCTTTATATTTTTAACTAAAACAAAAACAAAATCTTATACCTAGACACAAGTCTTCATCTTCTTGAAGTCTTCACTTGAAGGCTTCTCATCTTCTTGACTTGGTCCAAGCTTGATCCAAAAGCTCCTTGGATCACACCGTGCTAGCTCCAAATCTTGACATTTTATCCTTTGTTGAGCTATGCACCTACTAAGATCTTGATAATGAATCTGTCACTAATTAAACACAAGATCATTAGTAAACATAACTTCATGAGTTGATCATCATCAAAACTAGGGTGATAGGCCTTTGGGCCAACATAAATGTGGATTAGAATTTTAACTTCTTGATTTGGACCCGATTCCTGAACCAATTTTGACTCCTGAATCTTTACTTGACTTAAGTCAAATTCCTGAGTCGATATTAGTTCATGTACTTCCTGAGCCCAAATCAATCATTCAATCTTTTCACACTCCATTTTGGACAAAAGTGTTGAAAATAATGACTCCAACATTATTTTGAAAATTTAGAAATTAGATGGGTAAAATTCTTAATAAAAATCATTCATATATACATTATTTTAGTGGATCGTATTATAGAGGTCATTGGTGGGTTTCTCCGAACTTCATACAAATTAGATTGGGCCGCATTTCATGGACCAATCAGACCTCCCGGGAACCACCACCTTGAGGTGGTTTTTCTTTCCCTCTCTATTTGTTTCATGTATACATATATTCATGATGCATTGAGGACAATGCATGAGATAAGTATGGGGGAGGGTCTACTAACATAGAGTTTTAGATTTTTTTTCACTTCTTTCAGGATATCTTTTAGAAATTTTCCTTTTGTATAGGATTTTTTTCCTTTCTTTAAAAAAATTTTGAAATAAGAGACAAAGTTTTAATCTATTTTTAAGAAAATTAAGATGATCTTAGAATTAAGAAAGCCTTAATTATGACATCTTAAACCTAGTCGAAATAATGGATCTTTTTTAAGATTATAGGTTAAGTATGAAAGATTGGAGAGATAATTTTATCTTAAATTTTTTACCTTAGACTTCACACTTACACATTTTTGGGATAAAAACAAAGACCTAAAATGCCATAAAACAAAAATAAATATATATATATGATATATATGAAAAAAATCACTTATTAAGCTGGATAATTATGCCTCAAGAAGCATGATTATTTACGCCTAACGGTGGTCAAAAGAAACAAATAATCCCCCTTAGTTTTGTGGCCTTGTTTACTCGAGTCCTTAAACCTGAGGAATGTTTTCCCATCTAGTGCTTTAAGACCATCTGGTCTGGGAGTCATCGATTAAAGGCTCACTACCCGGGTAAACTAAAAAGCCTAAGAAAACTAAGGGAAGAAATATATATATATATATATATATATATATATATATATATAATATATATATATATATATATTATATATATATATATATATATATATATATATATATATATATATATATATATAAATGGCTTGATGGTTAGAGTTGAAATTCCAGAAATCTTACTGTCACAAAGTGCATATTATCTAGGTTTTATGAAGGATAAAATATTCAATTCAATTTTGAATTCTTACCTTAATTGATGACAAGATCTTGCATATAGACTAAGTTTATGGAAGAATAATCTTTGGTAGACTTATGATCTTAGTTCGCTTAAATTTTTGCAAAAATATTTCGCAAACTTGTCTCTCTTTCAAATACATTTTGAATATACTAACATTTGTCTTTTTTATTTATGGATTTTGTGGGTGCAATCTGCTAAAAACCCTTAGAAGATAACACTCCTCCTCTAGGGGAAACCTAGAGGTTTAATGGCTTATTGCACACGCTCAGTGCAATCACGTCACCTGCAAAAGTGGTGTAATAGCATTTTTAGTTTAGTTTTTCTTTCTCTTGTTTTGCTCGGGACGAGCAAAAGATAAGTGTGGGGGTGTGATTAATCTACAATTTTGCACTTTTATATCACATTTCCCTACTAATTTATGATAAAAATAAACGCTCCTCACCCGTGTTTTGGTCTATTTTGCAGATAATCAAAGTTCAAGGGCATAGGGAAAATAAGAGTTTAATTATACCCATTTTGGGTAATTAAATCGGATTTCTTGGAAGCCAAGCTAGAGAGCTTCTAGAAGATGCATTGGATCCTATATTTGAAGACGTATATAGACACGTCCAAATATTGCAAAATCAGATACACACAGAAGGTACCAGAAGCCAGACGAACTACGTGACCAAAATTCAGGGCAACTGGCCCAAATATTGTAGCGTTTCCTCTAGGCTGCCGCAGCTTTTTGGTGGGCCCACATGTCAATTTTTGACGTGTGGCTTCCTCTCGCCTTCCAGATCCTTCCTATGCCTATAAATACTGCATTTATGGACCTGAGCGGGGGGATGGAGTGCAGTAGCTAGGATTTCTCTCTTTTAGTGTAGTACAGTGTAGATGTTCTTCTTTTCTTTTTTCTTTTATATTTTCATTTCTTTTTAGATTCATGTATTAGGGCAGAGATAATTTAGAGAGAGAAAGAGAGATTGATGTAAGAGATGATGACAATCTATGTAATCTTCCTCCTTTCTTCAATGATTTCTTCTCTAACCTCTAGCATGACTAGCTAACTTTCATTTTATGGCAATCTAACTACAAACTACTAATCATCTAATCTTTTCTTGATAATCCACATGAATCTAATAGCATCTACAAGGCCTTACTCTTGCAAGAGCCATTGATGGCTCATGATGATGGATTCTAACATCTAACTTGGTAACTTGCTAACCAAGCCAACTCTCTCTTATTTCATACTTGCTTCTAATCGTTTTGATGATGTAAGATTTGTATTAGCTTGCTATTGATGCAAATTTTGTATGTGAGGAACTATCTTATGTGTCATACTTTGTAGTACTTTTTGAAGCCAAGGACTAGTAATGGCCAAGAATCCATGTGAGGTAACTATCACTAAGAGGTTAGTATGATTAGTGGAGCATTTACTAGTTAATTGTCATAAATCTTCTTCTCTTTTTATTTTGTTTTCAAACTTTTTCTTCAATATGAAATTACCATTATTATTTCATGTAGTTTTTATCTCCTATTTCTTCTACTTCTTCTTTTCTTATATTTTGTTTTTAGAACTATTTTTAAAACCTCGTCTTATTTTATTTTCTTTTATCTTATTTCTATTTTCTTGTTTTCTTCTATCGATTTATAACCACTTTTTATTTATTTTCACATCGTCGTTTTCATCGCCTTCTCCATCTATCACTTCTGGATTTCTTTTCTTTTTTTTATCATTTTTTCACAAGAACTTGTTAACATAACATGTGAACGGACTGTTAATGCTTCTATCTCCTCCCGTCCCTATAGATTCGACCCGTATAGCCATCATGCTATAACGAAACTATCGAAGGAACATTAGCACACACAAGCTTTTCATTGATTTCATAAACACACGTTTTCAAGTGCTAGGTTTCGCCCGATAATAATGCAAGATATAAAGAGTTGAGAGTTGAAAGAAAGATCTAAACATAAACACCATGATATGTTTCGAGGTTTGAGCCACCGCTCTACGTCCCCGCCTTCACATAGAAAGATTTCAACTATCTACTATAGGATCTCTACAAAGGGACCTCCACTGAGGAATTACAACTTACAAAATGAGGAGTACACAACTCCAACTCTCACACCTCTACATAAGAGGGTCGGCGCAAAGCAAAGAAAGATTATAACTTGGTGATCACAAAGATCACAAATAATAACTTAGTGATCTCAAAGGATCACAAACAAAACACCTCTCACAAACAAGATCCTAGAGGATAGATTTGCAATGAAGAGCTCAAGTATGTAAGTAAAATAAAGTGTTTGGAAAAGAAACACAAAAAAAAAACACTTGGGAAAAACTTCTTAATTGATGAGGAAATTGAAGAACAAAACTAGATTTTTCAAAACTTGATTTTCTTTGATTTTTCAAAAGATTGAAAACAAATATAGATTTTGATTTTGAAGCTCTAAAACTTGTTTAAAAACTTGCTGAAAAACTCTTAGGAAGATAGGAAATTTGCTCTTGAAAAATCTTGGTGAAAACTGGCCAAGAGAACCCATATTTATAGGGTCTCCAAAAACTAGTTGTTGGGGCTCAAAACCAGGCCAGACAGGCATGTTGGTTGATCGACCGGTCAACCAGCCAACGTTTGATTTTTCGACTGTTGGGGGCGGTCGATCGCTCGGTCGATCGTCCCCAAGGGATAGAGAATAAACTTCTCTGTCGGTCGACTGTTCGGTCGACTGGGGTAACCTGAGACTTGGGTTGATCCAGTCGATTGACCACTCAATCAACCGTGCCTTGCTATAGTCGACCGCTCAGTCGACCGAGCCAAGGGCAAATGGCTTGTGCGCGTTACCAGGATATATAGGGTTGAAAAATAGGACTTTAAAACACCCATAAATTCCAATAAAATCCCATAAAATTCACAAAAATATGTTCATGTAAATTGATTGAGTTGCAACCTGCACATAGAAAATACAGAAATTTAGAAATACAGAACAGAAGTGCAATTGTTCAATGCTACTGCTATAGCGAGTGGCTATGCGGGTCGTGATCCACAAGGAGGGACCAGCGATGGAAGATTTTTGTAAGTTCTCCTTAGTTCATAAAAAATAGTTAAAGTTCTTCTTTCAGTTCTTTAAAAGAAAAGAAAATTAAGTTCTGTTAAATTGTTAAGAAAGTAGTAGATTGAGAAGGTGAAGAAAAATGGAAAATAATTTTGTATAAAGAAAGTGAAAAATAATGAATGGAGTTATGAGATGGTGATGTTGATGATCTAAATTAAAAATTAAAAAAAAGAAAGTTAAACCCTAAAAAATACTTACTTACCTCTTCGGCGCCTGCAAGCACCTTTGACTTGTATCGACGATATACCTTTATTTGAAGGCAAGCGAAGTATGACAAATAGAATCTTCCCCATTCCTGATTTACACTATGAAATGAAGGGGCAAGCCACACTACCATATGAATGGCTATCCATCACCATAAACCATCAATGGCGCTTGTAAGGGCAAGGCAACTTTGAGACTATCGGAGTTATTTGGATTCACAAACACAGAAGAGGGAGGCAACAAAAACAAGAGTAAAGAAGAAAAGAAACTTCGATTTGATTCAAATAATAATAAAAAAAGACTTACTTATACCGGTATCACCCTCAGTACAAGCTTTGCTCTCATTTCTCTATGAAACTTTTCTCTCCTCTCAGTTACAAAAATTTTAAAAAAAAATGAAGTTACAAACTACAGGATAGCCTAACTTCTATTCTCTGCTTGATTGTCCCTCTGCCTCTGATATGTGGGGTATTATCGGGTAGAAATGGATAGGGGAGATGAGTGAAGAGATAGGGAGAGCTGGCTATATCTGAATTTGAATCCTCCCCTTATCTCCAAACTTAATTTGATTTATCCAGAATTTATATAGAAATTCAATTCTGATCTGCAGCTTATTGGCGTGTTGACTGCTGAATTTTACTTATCAAATGATAGAATTAGAAAGAATGATCAACATAAGAATTGTATCCCTTTAAGTCTTCTTTTGGATCATTTTAAATAAACAGATTTAAGTTTCGATAGCGAAAGTTATGATTAAAATATTAAAATGTATACAGTCTAAATTGATTTAGAACTCCGAATTTATTTGAATTTTCTCCTTATCTCCAAATATGATTGCATCGTCTCATCCATTGATCTTCTTTCTATCTATTTATCATCTTAAATTTTCAATTTGGCTTCTAGAATTTGATAAGATATTCATTTATCTTCAGCGAAAGCGATAGGGTCTTCAAACAATCCATTTTTCGTTGAAATTAGATGATATTATCTTATCTGATATATCCAGTTTTTAGATAAGAAAGCTTCTAAAACCTTTGAATTTAAATTGATCCCCTAATTTGCTTGATCTTTTTAATTTTTTGGATTTAATTAGATAAATCTGTCAATCTCTTCATTTCTTTCGTTAATTACGTTGCATACCACTGAATATGAAAATACATTAAAAAGTAGAGTCTAATTTAAAAATAAATAAATGTGACATATGTGATACAAAATGTGCAAGCACGTGCACAATCACACCCCATACTTATCTTTTACTCGCCCTCAAGCAAAACAAAAAGTAGAGCTAACCTAACTCACTTTCGTAGGAATCACAGTTGCACTTAGCATGTGCAACAAGCCATTAAACCTCTAAATTACCCCTAGAGGATGAGTTTTATCTGGTTGGGGTTTTCAGTGGATTACACCCACAAAATCCATAAAGAAAGAGAAATAAAGATTTAGTATTTTTTTAAAAGTATTTTGAAAAAAAAATATTTGAAGTATTATTGTAAGAGTTCAAGTAGTCGTAAGTTAAAAGAAAACATAAATTTTCCTTCTTAAACTTAGTCTCTATTTAAAAACTTATTATCAATCAAGGTAAGAGGTTAAACTTGTATTTTTCATCTAATCTATTACTTTACCCTAGAACATATGCATCTTTGTGACCGTAAAATTTTGACTCGGGGTTCTTTAACTCTAACTCTTATGCCTTATTTTATTTTTTGATATTTTTGATGGTATTATTCCTTAGTTCTATTAGGTTTTCTAATCTGCCCATGTAACAATTAGTCAGTGACACCCAAACCAGACGGTCTTAGGGCATCGTGTGAGAAACACCCCAAGGACTTAAGGACTCGAGTAAATAAGGCCACAAAACTAAAAATTTTATTATATGGGCCGTTTTTAGACGTGAATACTTATGCTTTATAAGACACAAATACCCAGCTTAATCAGAAGATTTTTTATATATATAAATTTATATATATATATATATATATATATATATATATATATATATATATATATATATATATAAGGCAAAGAATCTTTATTTTTGAACCCTAAATGTGTAAGTGTTAAAGGTTCCATTTTCATCAAGGTAAAGATCAAAACTAAATTACTTTTGCAAGTTTTCTTTCTAATCCTAGAAATCAAATAAATAATCTTATTTTGACCTAGTATAAGAAATACTAATTATGATTTTTTTATTACTTAAAGTTAACTTAATTTCTTACAAAAAATATGTCAAAATATTGTTCCTCTTTTCAAAAGTTTTTAAAGGCAAGGAAAATGTTAATTTTTTTATTTTATTTAAATAAATAGAAAACCTATGTTATGTTAGAACCCTTTCCTACACCTATCTCATGCATTTTCCTCAATAAATGCATAAAATACATGAAAAAGAAGAAGGGAAGGAAAATATTACCTTAAGGTGGTAGTTCCGATGGTGGTCGGATTAGGCCAAGCGTTGCTACCGAATCAAAATAATGTGGTGGTTCACAGAACCCTCTTTATTGACTTCTTTTCTATTTACATATTTACAGTCCCCAATATGAATAGGATCATGAAAGATCCTATCATGAAACTTATTCCCTTTACATGACCAGTCTTGAAAAATCATCACGGATTCATCATGGTCTATACCTGTGTCCAACAAAAGAATGTGACTAGGTGGAATGGTTAACTTGGACTCAAGAGTGATAGGTTTTGTAACCAATACTAACTCGAAAAAATTAACTTTGGGTTCAAGAGTCGGTTTTGATTCAAGAGCTAAGTCCAAATCAATAATTGAAATTCACATTCTTTTCCTTTCAATGGAATGTGACTATTCAAAATTGGTAATTCAATTTCTAGATCTATGGGTACGGAAATAAATATTGGCTCTAAAAATTGGTCCAAATTGGGTGAGGATACCGGAATCAACATAGATTCGATGATGGAAACTGAATCACAAGGTTGGGGATCAGGGTCACATTCACATTCAAGTTCAATCTTATTGAATAGAAAACTTGCCAATTTGTCCAAGATTTGGAATTAGTCAAGTTCAAATTTGAGTGATGAAATTGAGTCTTGATCAAAGTCTCCAAGACACCAAGATTCTCCGTTCCTATCAATATGGTTAGGGCAATCGGGAATGGTCGAGTATGTGTTAGGTAGAGTTTCCTCATCATATCTTTCACTATGTCAATATAACGACTCATTTGTGCTTCTACCCTATCGATAGATTGGAAAAATTATTTTCAGGCTGAATCAGGTTTTTCATACTCCTGTCTGAGTCCATAGGTTCTTCTTCTTGTTGTGAGACTTGGAACATGGAGTAAGGATCTTGGATTTGAGAGTCTTGTGGGAATTGTGAGTCCATCATTTTCAGCTTTTGTTCTTGGGACTCAATCATGGCTTCTACACTTTTCATAACCTAAGATTTTTCTTCTATTGGTTGATCATGACTAGAAAAATTATAGGCTGAATGTTAGAATGGTTGTTGACAATATGACTCGGGAGAGTTGTATCCCCATTAACTCTGTGAAGAGGAGCGATGATTATTCCAGTCTTGTCCATAGTATTGTGACTGGGGTATGTATTGATTCGGGTAAGACCAATCCGGCACACTAGGTTGGTTAAAGTTATGATATGCCAGGTTGGTAATATCCGAGTCAAAAGAGGTTGGGGTGTAATATGGATTATCATTATAATTAGAAAAAATGTTGTTATTAGCCAAATCACACAAGAAATGTCAAAACAAATAAATAAAAACAAACAAATACACAAAAGAGAAAAATCTAACTTATGTCAGGGTAGATCTTAGACCTGAACGACTCCTAACTGGTTAGACTATCCACTGTGGGTATATTGCAGAATCTGACCACAAGTTAATCGGCCAGGTAGGGGCAAAATTAGTGGGAGGTATCCGTGCCTAAGCAACGGGCCTAATTATGCCAAACCACTGTTCTTCGAGGTTTCGCCTCATCAACCCCCCAACCTTTGATACAATTTGGCAAGAGTCAAATTCTAATCAACGTCCCCCTTAGGTCAGTCTGCTATTGAGTTCAAGATGTCCCTAGGGCCAACGTCTACTCAGTTTTAATTAGGTTTGAGTTAGTGAGTGAAGAGATTGTTTGTGCACTAAGCGAGAGTAATGACTTTCCCACCTTGTCATGTTTATAGAACAAGCTCTTAAATCAATTTAGTACAATGTGTACAAGAAAAGCAACACTTAAGCAATGTAAATAATTCAAAAGTGTTCCTATACTACATGCTATGCACACGTACCTTTGCTCCAGCACTCTTCAACAGTAATGTAAAATATAAACGAATTAGACACATGCCTAAATACAAAATCTAAACCGTTTTTAGTATTTAACAAACATCAATTTACTATTGAGGTTAGAAAGTATGTGCAGTGAGTTAAACAAGAAAATAAATAGTTACAGAAATTCTGCTTTATAATTCAACCAACCTGCAAAAAATACAGGTTAGTAGTTCACTTAGATTGCCGTGTGAATGCAGTAAATCTGAGGGCTTCTTGGCTCTGCTTTCTTGAGCAGAGTCTAGGGCCACTTATATGTCCAATGCAGCAAAATTTTCCTTGATATATATCACTGCACACCAAGAACAAAGAAGAAAGTTAACCAAAAATGTAAATTTAAAAAGAGAATTACTTATCATCCCTCCCCAGCAACAGCGCCAAAATTTGATTGAGTTGGAACCTACACATAGAAAATACATAATTTTAGGAATACAGAACAGAAGTGCAAGTGTTCAATGCTACCGCTATAGCGAGTGGCTTTGCGGGTCGTGATCCACAAGGAGGGACTAGCGATGGAAGCTTTTTGTAAGTTCTCTTTAGTTCACAAAATGGTTAAGTCTTCTTTCAGTTCTTTAAAGAAAAAGAAAATAAGTTAAGTTAAATTATTAAGAAAGTGGTAGATTGAGAAGGTGAAGAAAAATAGAAAATGATTTTGTATAAAGAAAGTGAAAAATAATGAATGAAGTTGAGAGATGGTGATGTTGGATCTAAACTAAAAATTAAAAGAAAGAAAGTTAAACTCTAAAAAATACTTACTTACCTCTTCGGTGCCAGCTTACCTTTGACTCGTATCGAGGATGTACCTTTGTTTGCAGGCGAGCGGAGTATGACAAATAGGATCTTCCCCATTCTCGATTTGCACTACAAAATGAAGGGGTAAGCTACACTACCATATGAATGGCTATCCATCACCATAAACATCAATGGCACCTGCAAGGGCAAGGCAACTTCGAGGCTATCGGAGTCGTTTGGATTCACAAACACAGAAGAGGAAGCAAACAAAAATAAGAAGAAAAGAAACTTCGATTTGATTCAAATAACGATGAAAGAAAAAGATTACTTACACCGATGTCACTCTCAGTACAACTTTTACTCTCATTTCTCCATAAAACTATCATTTCCTCTTAGTTACATAAATAAAACAAAAATTATATAAAAGAAAATAAAAAATCTTGGTTACAAACTACAGATAGCCAAACTTCTACTCTCTACTTAATTGTCCCTCTGCCTCTGATGTGTGGGGTATTTATAGGGTAGAAATGGATAGCGGAGATGAGTGAAGAGATAGGGGGCGCTGGCTATTTTTGAATTTGAATCCTCCCCTTATCTCCAAACTTAATTTGATTTATCCAGAATATTATGTGGAAATTTAATTCTGATCTGCAACTTGTTGCCGTGTTGATTACTGAATATCACTTATCAAATGATAAATTAGAAAGAGTTATTAACATAAGAATTGTAGCCCTTTAAGTCTTCTTTCTGGATTATCTTGAAGTATCAGATGTGAGTTTCAGTAGTAAAAGTTATGATTAAAATACTATAACGTATACAGTCTGAATCCGAGTCTAAATTGATTTAGAACTCCGAATTTACTTGGATTTCATTCTTATCTCCAAATATGATTGCTTCATCCCATCCATTGATTTTCTCTCTATCTATTTATCCTCCTGGATTTTCAATTTGTCTTTTAAAATTGATGAGATATCCATTTATCTTTAGCGAAATTGATAGGGTCTTCAAACAATCCATTTTCCCCTTGAAATTAGATGATATTATCTTATCTGATATATTAAGTTTTCAGATAAGATAGCTTCTAAAACCTTTAAATTTAAATTGATCCCCTTGATTTGCTTGATCTTTTGATTATTTAGATTTAATTGAATAAATCTATCAATCTCTCCATTTTCTTCGTTAATTATATTGCATACCATTGAACATGAAAACACATTAAAAAGCAGAGTTTTATTTAAAAATAAATGAAAAAAATGTGACATATGTGACACAAAATGTACAATGAACATGCACAATCATAAATACTTTGAAATTCAAATATATGTGATCAAAAATCAACACATATTACAAACATGTGAACTATTTTTGAGGTAAAGAATTTAAGATTTAAACCAAAACCGTATGTTTCAAAAACAAAAACTTTGAAATAGAAATCTGATTTTTTCTAAACTTGTATAGATACAAAAATAAGATAATGAAACACTTTTGAGGCATGATGTGTATGGATATAATTCAATACACATGGTAAATGATATATCCTATTTTTGACAATAAATACCAAAATAAATTTTGATAAAAATAAAACTTAAATACATGACTAGATACATCAAAATGAGTTTTTTAAAGCATAGAAGAATCATCTATGTATATGGATGAGATCCTATATACATATAAACCATATAAGCTTCTTTTGATGAAATCTATTCATGAAAATAAAGGATGTATACTTGAAAAGCCAAAACACAAAACTTAAAACTTGATTCTATGAGTTTTGTGTAAACCAAGTAAACATAAACTTTTTGAAATTAAAACGGTTAAAACGAAAATCAAATTATAAACTTGTGTATGTGTGAATACTTGAGCAATTCAAAATTAAACTATCCTTACAAAAGATCTAAACAAACAAACCTAGATACAAGTCTTCTTGTAAACCTTCTTCTCCAAGTCGACTTGATCCAAACACGATCCATAGAGTTAGACTTTATCTTGAGTACTAGATGCGATCTTGACGCCTGAGCTCTTGAATCAACACGTGCTAGCTTCGAATCTCGACTTTGAGTCCATGCAGAAGCTAAATACCAACAATGATCTTGACCTATATCTAAAACTTAGTAAACACAAGATCATTAGAAACTTAACTTCATAAGTTAATCATCATCAAAACTAGAGTGATAGGCTTTCAGGCCAACAATCACGTGTGAAAGATCCACCATGCTTAATGCTTCCTCTAACTTGTAAATTTACTAAATCGAGAGATTGTAGGCTATTGAATTAGAGATAGAATTAGTATTGTTTGAGAGAGAATACTAATTAGGATAGGGACTTTCGATTGTTATCATGAGTAGTATGAATTAACTAGCACAAGCATAATTTTATATCTGATTATATTTGCCGAAATCAATTGCTCTATCACTTTTCTCTTATAAAAATCAACTCTTTTAGTTTCTTGCTAAATAGTTTATTCTTAATCATTTCTTTAATCAATTATTCAAATAAAACTAGGAAAAATTTGTTTGGTACTTAATAGACATAAATCCTTATGGGAACGATTCTTTACTCACTTCTTTATTACTTGTAAATGATTGGCGTACTTGCCATTGGTGCACTTGCCATTCGTAATATCAGTCTTTTTATAAAATCCACTTAAACTATTGAAGAATCTATGCATGTTAACTTCGAGAAATCTAATTCTTTTGTTAAGAATGTTTCAGATACACAGGTAAAGAATTGAAAATACTTCAATCAAGGACACATCTACTGAAAAATTGATAAAGAAAAAGAGGTAAATGAGGAGTACAAGAACAACAAGAAGTCCTTCAGCTACCAAAAGACTGGAATGTTTCCAGTCACCCCAAGGAGCTCATCACCCATGATGTATCTGAGAGAGTTGCTAATAGATCTAAACTTCATGATTTATGGGGTAGTCTAGCTTTTATATCACACATAGAACCTAAGAATATTCATGAAGCGAATTAGACTCATACTGGTTACTTGTTATGCAAGAAAAGCTCAACCAATTCGAGTGTAACAAAGTGAGAAAACTTGTTTCTAGACCTAGTGATAGACCAATTATTGATACTAAATGGGTACTTAGGAATAAGGTAGATGAGTCTAGCAATGTAGTTAGAAAAAAAGTTAGATTAGTTTCCTAAGATTACAATTAAATCGAGAGAATTGATTTTGAGAAAAACCTTTACACTAGTTGCACAGTCGGAAGCCATCTGCATGATAGCTTTTGCATGCTATAAAAAATTTAAATTGTATCAAATGGATGTAAACAGGGCATTTTTAAATGGACATATAGAAGAAGAGGTGTATGTTGAACAACTCCCGGATTTGTCAATCCGACACACTCTGACTATATATTCAAATTAGAAAAAGCTCTTTGCGGTTTAAAACAAGCTCCAAGAACTTGGTATGAGAGCCTTAGTAATTTTCTATTAGAAATGGGTTTTGCTAAAAGCAAATTGATACCACCTTGTTTACTAAGCATGTTAAGAATGATATATTGATTATTCAGATTTATATGAATAATATTATTTTTGGTTCTACTAACAAACTTTCATACAAAGAAATTGAAAATTGCATGAAGGATGAGTTTGAGATGTGTATGGTAGATAAGCTCAACTACTTTCTTGGACTTCAAATTAAACAAAGAAGTGATGGATATTTCTTAATCAAGCTAAATATACAAAAGAGTTGATCAAGAACTTTGGACTTGAAAATGCCAAAACAAGTAAGACTCCTATTTCTACTACTATTAAACTTGATAAAAATGAAAATGGTAAAAATATTGACAATTAAACTTTATAGAAGTGTGGTAGGAAATTCGTTAAATTGACTGCTAGTATATCGGATATTATGTTTAGTGTTTGTTTATGTGCTAGATTTCAATTTTCTCTAAAAGAATCGCATCTAAGTGCGGTAAAGCGTATCATCAAATACCTAAAGGAAATGATTGAAATGAGTTTTTGGTATCCAAAAATGGTCACTTTGAAATGACTACTTACTCGGATGTGTTGGCCCAAAGGCCTATCACCCTAGTTTTGATGATGATCAACTCATAAAGTTATGATTACTAATGATCTTGTGTTTAATTAGTGATAGATTCATTATCAAGATCTTAGTAGGTGCATAGCTCAACAAAGGATAAAATGTCAAGATTTGGAGCTAGCACGGTGTGATCCAAGGAGCTTTTGGATCAAGCTTGAACCAAGTCAAGAAGATGAAAAGCCTTCAAGTGAAGACTTCTAGAAGATGAAGACTTCTAGAAGATGAAGACTTGTGTCTAGGTATAAGATTTTGTTTTTGTTTTAATTAAAAATGTAAAGGATAGAATAGTGGTGGATTGCTCAAGTATACCATGCACACACACTCTTGATAGAATTGTTTTCATAAAAGATTTTTTAGTTTAGAAAAGATTTTTCTTTGTGACAAAATACTATTTGGTTTTTGGTGTTTCTCATATACTTATCTTTTAACCAAAACCAAGTTTAGAGCTTTATGACAAAAACATAGATATTTCATTATGATTGTGTAGTGGATCATATCCATACACACTATGCTTTAAAAGTATATCTTGTTTTTGTATTTGATGAAGATTTGGAAAAACATGTTTTGGAAAAATGTTGTTTTGGAAAAACAGTTTTTATCATGAGCCAAATATTTTCAAGTTACAAAAATAGTCTAATCTTTATAACATGCCTTGATTTTGTGCAAGCATGTTTGATTATCATAGTATATTGGTTAAACTATTTTTGTAGATTTTTATGTATTTTATGGGATTTTATTTGAGCCAAAAAGACTAACTTTTTAATCCCAGAAAACTATTTCAGGCTTCGGATAAGTCGACTAGTAGCCTTTATAAGTCGACTAATCCTGAAGTCGGCCGACCGGACCGGTCGACCGACGTGCACAGATGTGCACGCCTTTGTGCACTGGAGGACGGCCGACCGTACGGGTCGACCGCTCCAAAGAGCTCTGCTCTCTGGAAAGTTCGGCCGACCGTACGGGTCGACCGACAGAGAGTTCGCTCTCTGCTCCAGTTGCTCGGTCGACCCGGGCGGTCGACCGTGGCTCCAACGGTCTGATTTCTGACCGTTGGCGGTCGACCGCACGGGTCGACCGGCAGCTCTGACAGACCCCAACGGCTATATTTTTCTGGCCTATAAATTTGGGGGTTTGGTCATTGTTTTAAGCCAAGTTTTTGGAGACTCTTAGAGCTAGTTTTTCCCATTCATTCCAGAGGTTATTCTCCACAAAATTAGAGCCAATACTTCCAATTAAAAGGAGAGTTTATCAAGAGTGTAAAAGAGATTTTCTTGAGTTTTCACCAAAGATTCTTTCCTTGTTTTCTCACACAAACACTTGAGCATCCATTGATCTATTCATCCTATAGGAGTGTTGTAGTGAGATTGTTTTTAGGTGATCAAAGTGTTGTGATCACCAAAAACTTCATTTGTTCTTTGAGGAGGCGGACAAGTGTGTTCGCGGTTGTTTAGGGTTCGGGTGCGAACTCTTTGTTTGAGGTGCGGCCTCGGCAAGCTTGTGGAGCTTGCGTGTGTATGGGACTAGGGAGTCCGAGGGCTTGTAGGTGTTGCGGCACCGAGGAGAGATCCATTGGGATCTTGCATAGTAGAAATCCTTCGTGTGTCGAAGGCGGGGATGTAGAGCAAGTGTGCTCGAACCTCGAAACATACCTTTGTGTTTGCGATTGCCATTTCTCTCTCTCCCCCTTATTTATATCTTGCATTCAACTATTGTCTATCTTTATATGCTTGATATATTCATTTGTGCTTAATTGATATACTTGCGTGGGATTGTTGCTAACACTTGTATTCAACAAGAGAGCCAACGCGGCACCTCAACCCATTCAAGGGGAATCTAGAGGAGTTTGTCCAGAGCCCTTCACGGGGAATTCGGCAACACTCTTTGGTTATACGTGGTGTTTAGTGTAAAAGTTTTAATTAGGTCATAATTGTTTTAGCTTCAAAATTATTAGGCATTAAGTGACCATTATATTAGCCATCACCTATTCACCCCCCCTCTAGGTGAACTTACAATTGGTATCAGAGTTTGGTACTCTGATTTGGGTCTTACAACCTAGAGTTAAAGATCCTCATTTTAGGCTAATCACTATATTTGTACACACACCATGGACTTCATGTCATCACCCACCTTTGACATTCTTAACATCCAAATTTGGAAGGTTAAGATGTCTTTTACCTCAAGGCCCTAGGCATGCATGTTTATCTTGCTATCATTAATGATTCATATGTTAATAATAGCAAGTATTTTGAGGCTAACTCAAAAGCCATTCTTGCTTTAAAATCAACCCTAAATGATGATTATCTATTTAGGGTTTCTAACATTGATTCGGCTTTTGTAGTATGGAACATCATCACCTCCCTTGGCGAAAAGGATCTACATTATGCCGGGAGTGACTCGGATGTTGGAAGCGACATCTCCAACAAGTGCTATATGGTCCAAGGGGATAACCCCCTTGCGATAAACACCGAATCCGAGGATGAGGATGTTAACATGTCATATGAAGAGCTTTCTACATTTTGTCAATTATTGCTTGAAAGATATGACATGATTAAGAAAGAAAATAAAAATTTGAAAAGAACATTGATTGCATGCATATAGATCAAGATTCATTTAAATCTAAGATTGCATGTTTAGAAAAAGAAAAAGATGATTTGAAAAATGAGAATGTTTCCTTGATGTTTAAATTAAATGATTTATGTGAAGGGAACACTATTTTGAAAGATAAAATTATTTTGGTGGAAACTCAAAAAGAAATTATTTTTCAAGAAAATAAGTCTTTGAAAAGAAAGATTTGTGAAAAAGAAAAAGAATTCGTTTCGAAAAAGAAAAAGAAAAATGATTCTATATCTCACCATGCTTTACATACCACCACTAGTGAGATAAATGTTTTGAAAAATAAAATTGATAATTTGAGTTCAACTTTGAACTCTTGTGCATTTAACCACAATAGATTGGAGTCCATGTTTTCTAAGAAACAAACTCCACATGTTCATGCACATCCATATCATGCTTATGATGCACATCATGCTCACACCCACACACATAAGCATACTAAGGTGTACACATGTACACATTGTGGCCGCAAAGGCCATTTAGCAAAGTTTTGTTATGATAATATTAATTCTCTAAATTTTGCTAATTATAAAAAAGTTTGGGTTCCTTACAAGACTAACCCCAAAGGATCCAAGAAAATATGGGTACCAAAACTCCCACCTTTTACTTTTGATGTAGTTGAGGGCTCTCACAAAACGTGAGAGGATCGGTACCTTGGTAGTGGATGCACTTGGATATGATGGACATACTTTTGGGATGCATCACTATCAAGGAGCTTTGGTGGGACAACCACCATGTTAGGAGCTTTGGAGTTGGTAACAATCTCTAAACTCCTACTTTTATGTATATGCTTTTAATTTCATTTATCATATTCATAGCATGTTCATATTTTTTTGTGCTTCATGTGGTATTTACATGTTTAGATGTAGAATGTGTCAAACTTACATTTATACATATATGAATAGTGAACTACAATTGACTCATATATATTTGAACTTCATGCTCATTTGTATCCACTATATGCATATGTATAGACTAGTTTTGATGATTCTCTTTTATACATGTTTTTGCCTATTTTAGTGATTTACTTCATGTATATGTATTCTAAATTCAAAACTAATAAATATACATGTATTCCCGTGAGTCTCTTGCCTTAATGCAAACATCATTAATAGACTCTTTTATATTTGGGATATGTATGCATATTGTTAGATTTGGATAAATCATACATATACCTAGAAGTTTGTTGATTTTATGAAAAATGATTTTGAGTTGAATTGTTAAAAAATGTGACTTATGATCTTTTTGAGCTTCAATGACTATTTTCATAAAAAATACTAGTTACATGATCGTTTAATACTCACACTTTTGTTAAAATCATTTTTGAGGTTTATAGACCATGAGTGCTTAAATTTTTGTGTATCTAGTTATGTTTTATGAAAAACATATGATTTGATGTTATTTGAAGGATCTTTAACTAGTTATTCAAAATCAATTTAAACTAGTTATCTATTCTTCTATTAATTTATAAGATTATCCACATGATCCTACTTTATTTCAATTATATGATAAATTCTTTTGTGATCTAAAAGATTTGATGCTTCATGTATTTGAATATTAGTTTAAATGTTAGTTTTATCAACACTAGGATTTATACTTGAACATATTGTGGGCCACAAATAAATCTATTTATATTTGTGCTTGAATGCTTATTTGAACCCATGAAATGTGCTTGTATTGCTTGGT
Source organism: Agave tequilana (assembly GCA_038442645.1). NCBI lineage: Eukaryota > Viridiplantae > Streptophyta > Magnoliopsida > Asparagales > Asparagaceae > Agave > Agave tequilana. The sequence continues at coordinate 88,552 of JAVJIF010007455.1, read as the reverse complement.
TTTGATGATACATACTTTTTTAAACTTGTATTCCCACTTTTTGGATTTGATTTATGATCATGTGTTTTTCATTTCATGTATATGTGTATTTTGCCAAACTTTAAGATATACATGTATACCTCTTGAGTCATTTGCCTTTAATGCAAATCTATTTATATGGACTCAATTGTGTTTAAGAGATATGTATGTATACTTATTGTGTTGTCAAAACATACATATATCTTGAAATATAAATTTTTTTAAAAAAATGTGTGATGATTTTCATGTCTTCATGATTTAAAGGAATATTACGATTAATTGACCTTTTTTTTTGGTTTATTCCTTGCTTGAAGGATTCCGTACTAGTTTTAAAACATTTTCATATTAACTAGTGCAAATTCTTCATATGGTAGAGTATATGATAAGCTTACCCTTCAATTGGTATCATTGGATATTTTCAATTGGTATCAATATTTTTTATATACTCTTGTTTTGATTATATGTATGTATGCCTTTAAATTCAAATTATATCAATTTCTATTGGTATTATCTTTTCATACATATATGATCTATTTGTGCTTGATTTATAATTGATTCACACTCTTAACGCACAATGTATATGCTAAGCTTAATTCAACTTTCAATTAGTAATTCTTAAAGCTTATGCAATATGTTTTCAAAATTGATATCAAAATAAAAAAATATGTTTACTTGATATCTCAAAATGTGTTTTATTAAAAGAAAAATTCAAAATTTTTGCTTTGTATTTCCTATATGCAAGGAGAGCCTAACATCTCTCTTACATATAGATTCATGTTGAGTATATTATAAATTGAGGAGCTTGACAACTCTTCTTTATATGATATACGTGTGTAGGGGGAGCTTCACATCTCCTCTTATGCATTACATAATATGCGTTGTGAGAATTAGGGCTTGTCATCCTCTTTCATGTAATGTATATATGTAGGGAAGCTAACTTAGCGTCTTCCTCTTCATGAATGTATATCGCATATACATCTTTATTGATTATCCCTTCTTGATCTCTTTGTTTTTGACAAAAAGAGGGAGAAAAATTTGTTTGATTTGATTTTACTTTGACCCCTTTGTTGATGATTGACAAAAAGGGGGAGAAAGATTTTGAGTTTATATGCATGGTTGAGTAAAGATTTATGTTTATGCATATATATGTTTTGTTTTGCAAATAGGAGAAAAAGAATTTGATATGTTTTATCTCCATACATTTGCATACATACTCATGTGCTTCATTGCCATATCTTATTACTTATTTCCTATGCATGAGTTAAGGGGGAGCTTCTTTGAAGCTTTACTTTAATCCATGCATATATAACTCCATGAGTTTTGTCATCATCAAAAAGGGGGAGATTGTTGGCCCAAAGGCCTATCACCCTAGTTTTGATGATGATCAACTCATGAAGTTATGATTACTAATGATCTTGTGTTTAATTAGTGACAGATTCATTATCAAGATCTTAGTAGGTGCATAGGTCAACAAAGGATAAAATGTCAAGATTTGGAGCTAGCACGGTGTGATCCAAGGAGCTTTTGGATCAAGCTTGGACCAAGTCAAGAAGATGAGAAGCCTTCAAGTGAAGACTTCTAGAAGATGAAGACTTGTGTCTAGGTATAAGATTTTGTTTTTGTTTTAATTAAAAATGTAAAGGATAGAATAGTGGTGGATTGCTCAAGTATACCATGCACACACACTCTTGATAGAATTGTTTTCATAAAAGATTTTTTAGTTTAGAAAAGATTTTTCTTTGTGACAAAATACTATTTGGTTTTTGGTGTTTCTCATATACTTATCTTTTAACCAAAACCAAGTTTAGAGCTTTATGACAAAAACATAGATATTTCATTATGATTGTGTAGTGGATCATATCCATACACACTATGCTTTAAAAGTATGTCTTGTTTTTATATTTGATGAAGATTTGGAAAAACATGTTTTGGAAAAATGTTGTTTTGGAAAAACAGTTTTTATCATGAGCCAAATATTTTCAAGTTACAAAAAATAGTCCAATCTTTTATAACATGCCTTGATTTTGTGCAAGCATGTTTGATTATCATAGTATATTGGTTAAACTATTTTTGTAGATTTTTATGTATTTTATGGGATTTTATTTGAGACAAAAAGACTAACTTTTTAATCCCAGAAAACTGTTTCAGGCTTCGGATAAGTCGACTAGTAGCCTTTATAAGTCGACTAATCCTGAAGTCGGCCAACCGGACAGGTCGACCGACGTGCACAGATGTGCACGCCTTTGTGCACTGGAGGACGGCCGACCGTACGGGTCGACCGCTCCAAAGAGCTCTGCTCTCTGGAAAGTTCGGCCGACCGTACGGGTCGACCGACAGAGAGTTCGCTCTCTGCTCCAGTTGCTCGGTCGACCCGGGCGGTCGACCGTGGCTCCAACGGTCTGATTTCTGACCGTTGGCGGTCGACCGCACGGGTCGACCGGCAGCTCTGACAGACCCCAACGGCTATATTTTTCTGGCCTATAAATTTGGGGGTTTGGTCATTGATTTAAGCCAAGTTTTTGGAGACTCTTAGAGCTAGTTTTTCCCATTCATTCCAGAGCTTTTTCTCCACAAAATTAGAGCCAATACTTCCAATTAAAAGGAGAGTTTATCAAGAGTGTAAAAGAGATTTTCTTGAGTTTTCACCAAAGATTCTTTCCTTGTTTTCTCACACAAACACTTTAGCATCCATTGATCTATTCATCCTATAGGAGTGTTGTAGTGAGATTTGTTTTTAGGTGATCAAAGTGTTGTGATCACCAAAGACTTCATTTGTTCTTTGAGGAGGCGGACAAGTGTGTTCGCGGTTGTTTAGGGTTCGGGTGCGAACTCTTTGTTTGAGGTGCGGCCTCGGCAAGCTTGTGGAGCTTGCGTGTGTACGGGACTAGGGAGTCCGAGGGCTTGTAGGTGTTGCGGCACCGAGGAGAGATCCATTGGGATATTGCATAGTGGAAATCCTTCATGTGTCGAAGGCGGGGATGTAGAGCAAGTGTGTTCGAACCTCGAAACATGCCTTTGTGTTTGCGATTGCCATTTCTCTCTCTCTCCCTTATTTATATCTTGCATTCAACTATTGTCTATCTTTATATGCTTGATATATTCATTTGTGCTTAATTGATATACTTGCGTGGGATTGTTGCTAACACTTGTATTCAACCAAGAGAGCCAGCACGGCACCTCAACCCATTCAAGGGGAATCTAGAGGAGTTTGTCCAGAGCCCTTCACATGGAATTCGGCAACACTCTTTGGTTATACGTGATTTTTAGTGTAAAAGTTTTAATTAGGTCATAATTGTTTTAGCTTCCGCATTATTAGGCATTAAGTGACCATTATATTAGCCATCACCTATTCACCCCCCCTCTAGGTGAACTCACAATGGGTATCAGAGCTTGGTACTCTGATTTGGGTCTTACAACCTAGAGTTAAAGATCCTCATTTTAGGCTAATCACTATATTTGTACACACACCATGGACTTCATGTCACCACCCACCTTTGACATTCTTAACATCCAAATTTGGAAGGTTAAGATGTCTTTTACCTCAAGGCCCTAGGCATTCATGTTTATCTTGCTACCATTAATGATTCATATGTTAATAATAGCAAGTATTTTGAGGCTAACTCAAATGCCATTCATGCTTTAAAATCAACCCTAAATGATGATTATCTATTTAGGGTTTCTAACATTGATTCGGCTTTTGTAGTGTGGAACATCATCACCTCCCTTGGCGAAAAGGATCTACATTATGCCGGGAGTGACTCGGATGTTGGAAGCGACATCTCCAACAAGTGCTATATAGTCCAAGGGGATAACCCCGTTGAAATAAACACCGAATCCGAGGATGAGGATGTTAACATGTCATATGAAGAGCTTTCTACATTTTGTCAATTATTGCTTGAAAGATATGACATGATTAAGAAAGAAAATAAAAATTTGAAAAAAAAACATTGATTGCATGCATATAGATCAAGATTCATTTAAATCTAAGATTGCATGTTTAGAAAAAGAAAAGATGATTTGAAAAATGAGAATGTTTCCTTGATGTCTAAATTAAATGATTTATGTGAAGGGAACACTATTTTGAAAGATAAAATTATTTTGGTGGAAACTCAAAAAGAAATTGTTTTTCAAGAAAATAAGTCTTTGAAAAGAAAGATTTGTGAAAAAGAAAAAGAATTTGTTTCGAAAAAGAAAAAGAAAATGATTCCATATCTCACCATGCTTTACATACCACCACTAGTGAGATAAATGTTTTGAAAAATAAAATTGATAATTTGAGTTCAACTTTGAACTCTTGTGCATTTAACCACAATAGATTGGAGTCCATGTTTTCTAAGAAACAAACTCCACATGTTCATACACATCCATATCATTCTTATGATGCACATCATGCTCACACCCACACACATAAGCTTACTAAGGTGTACACATGTACACATTGTGGCCGCAAAGGCCATTTAGCAAAGTTTTGTTATGATAATATTAATTCTCTAAATTTTGCTAATTATAAAAAGTTTTGGTTCCTTACAAGACTAACCCCAAAGGATCCAAGAAAATATGGGTACCAAAACCCCCACCTTTTGCTTTTGATGTAGTTGAGGGCTCTCACAAAACGTGAGAGGATCGGTGCCTTGGTAGTGGATGCACTTGGACATGATGGACATACTTTGGGATGCATCACTATCAAGGAGCTTTGGTGGGACAACCACCATGTTAGGAGCTTTGGAGTTGGTAACAATCTCTAAACTCCTACTTTTATGTACATGCTTTTAATTTCATTTATCATATTCATAGCATGTTCATATTTTTTTGTGCTTCATGTGGTATTTACATGCTTAGATGTAGAATGTGTCAAACTTGCATTTATACATATATAAATAGTGAATTACAATTGACTCATATATATTTGAACTTCATGCTTATTTGTATCTACTATATGCATATGTATAGACTAGTTTTGATGATTCTCTTTTATACATGTTTTTGCCTATTTTAGTAATTTACTTCATGTATATGTATTCTAAATTCAAAACTAATAAATATACATGTATACCCGTGAGTCTCTTGCCTTAATGCAAACATCATTAATAGACTCTTTTATATTTGAGATATGTATGCATATTGTTAGATTTGGATAAATCATACATATACCTAGAAGTTTGTTGATTTTATGAAAAATGATTTTGAGTTGAATTGTTAAAAAATGTGACTTATGATCTTTTTTGAGCTTCAATGACTATTTTCATAAAAATACTAGTTACATGATCGTTTAACACTCACACTTTTGTTAAAATCATTTTTGAGCTTTATAGACCATGAGTGCTTAAATTTTGTGTATCTAGTTATGTTTTATGAAAAACATATGATTTGATGTTATTTGAAGGATCTTTAACTAGTTATTCAAAATCAATTTAAACTAGTTATCTATTCTTCTATTAATTTATAAGATTATCCACATGATCCTACTTTATTTCAATTATATGATAAATTCTTTTGTGATCTAAAAGATTTGATGCTTCATGTATTTGAATATTAGTTTAAATGTTAGTTTTATCAACACTAGGATTTATACTTGAACATATTGTGGGCCACAAATAAATCTATTTATATTTGTGCTTGAATGCTTATTTGAACCCATGAAATGTGCTTGTATTGCTTGGTTTTGATGATACATACTTTTTTAAACTTGTATTCCCACTTTTTGGATTTGATTTATGATCATGTGTTTTTCATTTCATGTATATGTGTATTTTGCCAAACTTTAAGATATACATGTATACCTCTTGAGTCATTTGCCTTTAATGCAAATCTATTTATATGGACTCAATTGTGTTTAAGAGATATGTATGTATACTTATTGTGTTGTCAAAACATACATATATCTTGAAATATAAATTTTTTTAAAAAAATGTGTGATGATTTTCATGTCTTCATGATTTAAAGGAATATTACGATTAATTTACCTTTTTTTTGGTTTATTCCTTGCTTGAAGGATTCCGTACTAGTTTTAAAACATTTTCATATTAACTAGTGCAAATTCTTTATATGGTAGAGTATATGATAAGCTTACCCTTCAATTGGTATCATTGGATATTTTCAATTGGTATCAATATTTTTTTATATACTCTTGTTTTGATTATATGTATGTATGCCTTTAAATTCAAATTATATCAATTTCTATTGGTATTATCTTTTCATACATATATGATCTATTTGTGCTTGATTTATAATTGATTCACACTCTTAACGCACAATGTATATGCTAAGCTTAATTCAACTTTCAATTGGTAATTCTTAAAGCTTATGCAATATGTTTTCAAAATTGATATCAAAATAAAAAATATGTTTACTTGATATCTCAAAATGTGTTTTATTAAAAGAAAAATTCAAAATTTTTGCTTTGTATTTCCTATATGCAAGGAGAGCCTAACATCTCTCTTACATATAGATTCATGTTGAGTATATTATAAATTGAGGAGCTTGACAACTCTTCTTTATATGATATACGTGTGTAGGAGGAGCTTCACATCTCCTCTTATGCATGACATAATATGCGTTATTTGAATTAGGGCTTGTCATCCCTCTTTCATGTAATGTATATGTGTAGGGAAGCTAACTTAGCGTCTTCCTCTTCATGAATGTATATCGCATATACATCTTTATTGATTACCCCTTCTTGATCTCTTTGTTTTTGACAAAAAGAGGGAGAAAAATTTGTTTGATTTGATTTTACTTTGACCCTTTGTTGATGATTGACAAAAATGGGTAGAAAGATTTTGAGTTTATATGCATGGTTGAGTAAAGATTTATGTTTATGCATATATATGTTTTGTTTTGCAAATAGGAGAAAAAGAATTTGATATGTTTTATCTCCATACATTTGCATACATACTCATGTGCTTCATTGCCATATCTTATTGCTTATTTCCTATGCATGAGTTAAGGGGGAGCTTCTTTGAAGCTTTACTTTAATCCATGCATATATAACTCCATGAGTTTTGTCATCATCAAAAAGGGGGAGATTGTTGGCCCAAAGGCCTATCACCCTAGTTTTGATGATGATCAACTCATGAAGTTATGATTACTAATGATCTTGAGTTTAATTAGTGACAGATTCATTATCAAGATCTTATTAGGTGCATAGCTCAACAAAGGATAAAATGTCAAGATTTGGAGCTAACACGGTGTGATCCAAGGAGCTTTTGGATCAAGCTTGGACCAAGTCAAGAAGATGAGAAGCCTTCAAGTGAAGACTTTTAGAAGATGAAGACTTGTGTCTAGGTATAAGATTTTGTTTTTGTTTTAATTAAAAATGTAAAGGATAGAATAGTGGTGGATTGCTCAAGTATATCATGCACACACACTCTTGCTAGAATTGTTTTCATAAAAGATTTTTTAGTTTAGAAAAGATTTTTCTTTGTGACAAAATACTATTTGGTTTTTGGTGTTTCTCATATACTTATCTTTTAACCAAAACCAAGTTTAGAGCTTTATGACAAAAACATAGATATTTCATTATGATTGTGTAGTGGATCATATCCATACACACTATGCTTTAAAGTATATCTTGTTTTTGTATTTGATGAAGATTTGGAAAAACATGTTTTGGAAAAATGTTGTTTTGGAAAAACAGTTTTTATCATGAGCCAAATATTTCCAAGTTACAAAAATAGTCCAATCTTTTATAACATGCCTTGATTTTGTGCAAGCATGTTTGATTATCATAGTATATTGGTTAAACTATTTTTGTAGATTTTTATGTATTTTATGGGATTTTATTTGAGCCAAAAAGACTAACTTTTTAATCCCAGAAAACTGTTTCAGGCTTCGGATAAGTCGACTAGTAGCCTTTATAAGTCGACTAATCCTTGAAGTCGGCTGACCGGACCGGTCGACCGACGTGCACAGATGTGCACGCCTTTGTGCACTGGAGGACGGCCGACCGTACGGGTCGACCGCTCCAAAGAGCTCTGCTCTCTGGAAAGTTCGGCCGACCGTACGGGTCGACCGACAGAGAGTTCGCTCTCTGCTCCAGTTGCTCGGTCGACCCGGGCGGTCGACCGTGGCTCCAACAGTCTGATTTCTGACCGTTGGCGGTCGAACGCACGGGTCGACCGGCAGCTCTGACAGACCCCAACGGCTATATTTTTCTGGCCTATAAATTTGGGGATTTGGTCATTGTTTTAAGCCAAGTTTTTGGAGACTCTTAGAGCTAGTTTTTCCCATTCATTCCAGAGCTTTTTCTCCACAAAATTAGAGCCAATACTTCCAATTAAAAGGAGAGTTTATCAAGGGTGTAAAAGAGATTTTCTTGAGTTTTCACCAAAGATTCTTTCTTTGTTTTCTCACACAAACACTTGAGCATCCATTGATCTATTCATCCTATAGGAGTGTTGTAGAGATTGTTTTTAGGTGATCAAAGTGTTGTGATCACCAAAGACTTCATTTGTTCTTTGAGGAGGCGGACAAGTGTGTTCGCGGTTGTTTAGGGTTCGGGTGCGAACTCTTTGTTTGAGGTGCGGCCTCGGTAAGCTTGTGGAGCTTGCGTGTGTACGGGACTAGGGAGTCCGAGGGCTTGTAGGTGTTGCGGCACCGAGGAGAGATCCATTGGGATCTTGCATAGTGGAAATCCTTCGTGTGTCGAAGGCAGGGATGTAGAGCAAGTGTGCTCGAACCTCGAAACATACCTTTGTGTTTGCGATTGTCATTTCTCTCTCTCCCTTATTTATATCTTGCATTCAACTATTGTCTATCTTTATATGCTTGATATATTCATTTGTGCTTAATTGATATACTTGTGTGGGATTGTTGCTAACACTTGTATTCAACCAAGAGAGCCAACGCGGCACCTCAACCCATTCAAGGGGAATCTAGAGGAGTTTGTCCAGAGCCCTTCACGGGAAATTCGACAACACTCTTTAGTTATACGTGGTGTTTAGTGTAAAAGTTTTAATTAGGTCATAATTGTTTTAGCTTCCGCATTATTAGGCATTAAGTGACCATTATATTAGCCATCACCTATTCACCCCCCTCTAGGTGAACTTACAGGATGCTGACTACGCCGGTTATAGAGTTGACCGAAAGAGTACCAGTGGGATTTTTTAATTTCTAGAAAATTATCTTGTTTCGTGGTCTTCTAAAAAGCAAAATTCGGTTGCTCTTTCAACTACCGAGGCAGAGTATATTGCAGTCGAAGGTTATTGTGCATAAGTTCTATGGATGAAGCATACCCTCCAATACTATGATTTGCAATTTGAACACATCACAATTTTATGTGACAGCACGAGCACGATACGCATGACAAAGAATGCAAATCAGCATAGTAAAACCAAATACATTGAGATTAGTTCACTTTTTAAGAAATCATGAGAAAGGTGATATTGTGATTGATTATATACCAACTAATATGCAGTTTGCTAATATCTCTACTAAACCACTTGATTTTAACATATTTTTCTACATTTGAGGTGAATTGAATCTGTGCATATATTGAATTGTTAAGTTTTATTCATGTAAGTATTTAATGCTATGTGAATTTGGTGAATAAAATAAAAAAAATTGAATTTTGAGTTTATATGATTGATTTTTGATAATACATAGTTATGTCTATTTTTAAATATTTTTGGAAATTTTATTTAAAAATTTCACAAAATTTTCAAAGAATTTTTCTAATTGTCAAAATGTCAGCTTTTGAAAGCTAAAACACCAACTTTCGAAAACCAAATATTGTTTGCTCAGAATCAGAGTTTCTCATCTTTGGTTATCGAAAACCAACCAGGACTTTCGAGAATTCGACAACTAGTGTAAAACAATGGGGTTGGTTTTTAAAACTCTAGATCTGTCGAAACCCACCTTCGTTTTCGACTTCTTCTTCACCCCATCGTCTTCTTCCTCGCTTCCTCTTTATCCCAAATTAAAATTTCTTTCCTCCAAGCTAATATCAACTGATCTCTTTAATGATCTTGGATGGTACAACTTTTTGATTATCCATGAAAATTAGTATCCTGAGATCATCAAGGTATTTTATTCTAATTTGACTGCAAAAGACGATGTTCTCCTTCGTAGGGTGAACAATATAGATATTAAATGAGTTGTCATGATCTAGCTGACTTTTTTGTTTTTGTTAATAAAAATATGGCTTTACTTGCTCATATATCTCAAGCAATTGTCAAAATCATCATGTACAATATCTTACCTTCACCGGATGAGTTTAATCATGCTTGAGGATGCACCACCTTTCTTATCTATTGCATCTTATGCTTTATGCCAGTTAATCTTTTAAAATTGATCTTTAATATCATGACTGGTCCTAGTCTTGCTTCGGATAGCTTACCTTTCGGCATGCTATTTACTCTACTCTTTAAACATTGAAAATTAATCTTTCCAACGAGGTGTACTTCTCATCCTCCACCTATTGTTCCCGTGCCCTTCACTTGTTTTACAGTATAGTGTAAAGACTGAGCTACTCCATCCCTTTGTTGATGCCTGACAAAAAGGGGAGAAAGATATGGAGTTATTGAAAAAAAACTTTGGGAAGACTTTTTGAAGCTTTTTGGAGTATATCTATTATCTAGTTTATATTTTTTGCTTTTTATAAAAGCTTTACTGTAATCTTTGGATTGTGATGAATATTTAGTATTATGGTTTGTAATCAAATTTGGTTGCGTAGTTGACTTTGAACATATTATGAATATTTGGTTAAATTAATTATGTGATTGGATGTTTAATTAATTCTGTAATTGAATTAACGTATGCATATGAATGAATTTTTAGTATTGGTATCTTGTGTATATGCATATATGTTTGTGATAGTTGATATTGTAATCACCTAGAGGGGGGGGTGAATAGGTGACTAGCTAATCTAATGGTCAATAATGCGGAATTAAAACTTATTTAATGCAAATTAAAACTTCTTAAACTAAACACCACGTATAACACAAGAGTGTAGCCGGATTTTCCGTGAAGGGTTCTGGACTAACTCCTTAAGATTCCTCTAAATAAGAGTTGAGGTGCCGCGTTGGCTCTCTTGGTTGAATACAAGTGTTAGCAAACAATCCCCAAGCATATAACAATTAAGCACACAATATATCAAGCATATAAAGATGAAGACAATATTAGCATGCAAGATATAAAGACAAGTAAGAGATAGAGAGAGCAATCGCAGACACGGGAGATTTTTTTCGAGGTTCGAGCACACTTGCTCTACGTCCTCACCTTTAACACTATGAAGGATTTCCACTAAAATCGTTCCCACCGGATTACTTAGTGCCGCAACACCTACAAGCTCTCTTTGGACTCTCTAGTCCCTCTCTTGTTCCCACAAGAACACACCGCAAGCCCACTAGCTTGCCGAGGCCGCACCTGAAACAAAAAGTTCACACAAGAACTCGAAACACCTCGAACCCGCAAGTCCGCCTCCTCAAATACAAAGATGGAACTTTGGTGATCACAACATTTTGATCACCTAAAATCCTCTCACAACCAATATCCCTATAGGTAGATATAGCAATGGATAGCTCCAGTGTTTGTGTGAGAAAACTAGGATTGAAATGATGGAGGAAAACTTAAGAAATCACTTTTCAATACACTCTTGAAAATCTCTCCTTTTGATATGGCAATTTTGGCTCTTAAACAAGTGGAGATAATCACCTAATAGAGTTGAAAAAACTGTCTCAAAACCCACTTAAAATCTTAGTTAAAATAGCCCCACAAAGCCCCCCTGTTTTAAAGGCTAGAGAAACTAGCCGTTGGGGCAATTTTACAGCCCTGACGGCTGTCGGTCGACCGGCCTGGTCGACTGCCAACGGTCAGATTTCTGACCGTTGGAGCCTCGGTCAACCAGCCGGTTGACCGTGGCCTGGATACAGAGAGCAGGCTCTCTGTCCGGTCGACCGCCCGGTCGACCGGGGCCTTTCTAGTGAGCAGAGCTCTCTGAACGGTCGACCGTCCCAGTCGACCGGCCCTCCAGCCAGACTGACGTGCACGTCTGTGCACGTCGGTCGACCGAGTCAGTCGACCGACTCCTAGCTCGGTCGACTGGTCCGGTCGACCGGTAGAAGCCAGGACAGATTATTTAAGGGATTAAAAGGTTGACTTTTTATCTAAAATAAAATCACATAAATTCACGAAAAATCTACAAAAATAGGTTCAATATTATACTTTAATAATCAAACATGTTTGAGTAAAATCAAGACATGTTACAAACAATTTGAACTATTTTTGTAACTTAGAAATTTTGGCATAAAACAAAAACTGTATTTTTTCAAAATATGTTTTTCCAAAACTTATTTTTTCCAAAACTTCTCCAAATACAAAAATAAGATATTTTAAACACTTTTAAGGCATGGTGTGTATGGATATGATCCACTACACATAAATGATGAAATATCTATGTTTTTGACAATAAGCACTAAGCATGATTTTGGTTAAAACATATATACTTTGAATTCCAAAAATCAAACCGGTATTTTTCAAAAAGAAAAACTCTTTTATATTTTTTCAAAATAAAAATTCTTTTATGAAAACACAACTAAATCAAGAGTGTGTGTGTATATGGTATACTTGAGCAATCCACCAACTATTCTATCCTTTACATTTTAATCTAAAACAAAATCTTAATAAAATAAATTTAGACACAAGTCTTGATCTTGAAGGTCTTCACTTGAAGTCTTCTCATCTTCTTAACTTGGTCCAAACTTGATCCAACGAGCTAGACTTCTCTTGAGTACTTGATATGGTCTTGATGCATAAGCTCTTGAATCAAACCGTGCTAGCTCTAAAACTTGACTTTAAATCCTTTATTGAAGCTCAACACCAACTAAGATCTTGATCATAAATCTGAGACTAATTAAACACAAGATCATTAGTACATAACTACATGAGTTGATCATCATCAAAACTAGAGTGATGGGCCTTTGGGCCAACAATCTCCCCATTTTTGATGATGACAAACTCATGGAGTTATATATGCATGGATTAAAGTGAAGCTTCAAAGAAGCTCCCCCTTAACTCATGCATCACAATAAATAAATAAATATGGCAATGAAGCACATAAACTAAATAAACATGTATGCAAATATAAGGAGATCAACATGCCAATCAAGCATAAAACTCATCAAATTCTTTTTCTCCTATTTGCAAAACAAAAACAATATGCATAAACAAGAAATTCTTTTCCAAAACATGCATATATATCTAAAATACTTCTCTCCCTTTTTGACAATCATCAACAAAGGGTAAAGTCAAACAAATCAATAAAAAGATATATGCGATATACATTCATGAAGAGGAAGACGCTAAGTTAACTTCCCTACATATATGCATTACATGAAGAAGGTATGACAAGCCCTAACTCACATAACGCATAATATGCAATGCATAAGAGGAGATGTGAAGCTCCCCCTACACACGTGTATCGCATAAAAACGAGTTGTCAAGCTCATCAATATAAGATACACTCAACATGAATCTATATGTAGAAGAGATGTTAAGCTCCCTTGCATATAGGCAATTCACATCAAAACATTTTTAATTTTCTCATTAAAACAAAATTTTGAATTTTTCTCAATAAACAAATTTTGAGATATCTTAGTAAATCAAATTTTAAGATACCAATTTTAAGATACCAATTGTAAATAAACATTACATATTTTGAATTTTAAACCAAAATAAAACATATTGATACCAATTGAAATATATGGATACCGATTGAAATCAATAGATACCAATTGAAGTTTATTGTACATTTTTGATATCAATAAAAATACAAATTTTAAAAATAATGCATAAGTTTATTAAACTATCAATTGAGCTATCAATTGAAAATAAAGATTTGAATCAAGCTTAGCATAAACAAACTTAGTGCTTTAAACATGTAAACCAATTTTAAATCAAGCACAAACAAATCATATATATGTATGAAAAATGATAATACCAATAGAAATTGATATAAGTTGAAATTGAAAGCATATATATATATATATATATAAATATATATATATATATATATATATATATATATATATATTATATATATATAAACAAGATTATGAGTATACAAAATTTATCAATTGTGATACCAAAAGAAATTATGATACCAATTGAGATTATGAAGTGAAATTAGTGTATAACTCATAAAAATCCACCCTTTTCATGCACAAGATAAAAGGTTTTCAATAAGAATTGCAAGGCATACTCGCCCATCCGTCCACCCATGAGGGGGTAGGTAAGGGTTTTCAAAATAGAGTTTGAAAATATTTTTATAGTGAAAACACTACCATTTGAAGAATAAATAACTAGTTAAATTAATTTTTGAAAAACTAGTTAAAGATCCTTCAAAACATGAAACCAAATCATATGTATATCATGAAACATGCTAAATACATAAAGGTTGACACTCAAAATCTGTATAGCTCATAAAGACTCATGAAAACATAGTCATGAGAAAATAAATTAAATATGAGTGTACAAACAACATGTGAATAGCATATTCATAAAAATTAGTCAATAAAGCTCAAAACAAACATGAATCTTATTTTTATCAAAACATGAAAAACATGAAATTTATTAAAAAAATAAACTTCTAGGTATATGTATGATTTATCCAAACCTAACAATATGCATACATATCCCAAACATAAAGAGAGTCCATAATATAAATTGCATGAAGGTAAATGACTCATGAGTATACCTGTATATTTATTAGATTTGAATACAAAATACATATACATGAAGTAAAACATGAAAATAGGCAACACAAGTGTAAATGAGAGAATCATCAAAATTAGGCTATACATGTGCATATAGTTAGTACAAATGAACAATGAAGTGCAAACATATATAAATCAATTTGTTGCTCACTACTTATACATGTATATATCCAAATTTTGATAAAAACTACATCTAATCATGTTTTTACCACATGAAGCACAAAGCAAATAAAACATGAACATTTTAACAAACACTAAAACATGCTAAAGAATCATCAATTATAAAAGCATGTAAATAAATAGGAGTTTAGAGATAGTTACCAAACCAAATAACTATGCTCTAAGTCTCCAAAGCATGGTGGTTGTCCCACCAACTTCCTTGATAGCGGTGCATCAAATATGTGTCCATCATGTCCATGTGCATCCACCATCAAGGCATCAACTCTCTCACGTTTTGTGAGAGCCCACACCTACATCTAAAATACACGGTGGGGATTTTGGTACCCATTTTCTTTTGGGTCCTTGGGGTTAGCATCTAATGGAACCCAAACATTTTTCTTAGCAAAATTAATATGATGTATCATATCAAATTAAAACTTTGTTAAATGGCCTTTGTGGCAATGTGTACACTTGTACACTCTAGGATGCATATGTGTATGAGTGTGATCGTGGCGTGCAAAATGTGCATATGCATGATGTGGGTAATGTGCATGAATATGTAGAGTTTGTTTCTTTGAAAACAAGGACTCTAATCTAGAATGGTTAAAAACACATTTGCTCAAAGTTGAGCTTAAACTATCAATTTTATTTTTTAAAATTTTAATCTCATTTTGATTAATAGTGGCATGTAAAGCATGGTGAGATTGAGAATCATTATTCTTTTTCTTTTTAGAAGCATTAACTTTTTCTTTTTCAACAATTTTTCTTTTTAAAGAAGTGTTTTCATTTAAAGCAACTTCCTTTTGTTTTTTCACCAAAACAATTTTATTTTTCAATGAGGTATTTCCTTCACAAAGATCATTTAATTTAGAAAGCAAGGAAATATTTTCATTTTTCAAAGATTCATTTTCTTTTGAAATAATTTCAAATTTTTCTTGTAAAGAATCTTTTTCATTTAACATGCAATCAAATTTCTTTTTCATTTTCTTGTTATCCTTTTTAATCATGTCATATTTTTCAAGTAGTTGTTGACAAAATGAAGTAAGCTCATCATAAAACATGTCAACATCTTCTTCTACCTCGGATTCGGTAGTTACCTCAAGGGGGTTATCCCTTTGGACCATGTAGCACACGTTGGAAGCGTCACTTCTAACATCCGAGTCGCTCCCCGCATAATATTGTTCTTTTTTGCCAAGGGAGATGATGGTGTTCCAAACTACAAAAGCCGAATAAATGTTAGAAACCCTAGATAAATATTCATCATTTAGGGTACTCTTCAAAGCATGAATGGCCTTTGCATTAGCCTCAATATTTTTGCCATTTAAACAATAAGAATCTTTAATAGTGGCAAAATAAACGTGAATCCCTAAGGCTTTGAGGTACAAAGACATCTTAACCTTTCAAGTTTGGATATTAAGAATGTTAAAGGTGGGAGGTGACATGAAATCCATGGTGTGTGTACAAATATTGTGATTAGCTATAAAATGAGGATCTTTAACTCTAAATTGTTAGACCCAAATCAAGAGCACTTAGTTCTGATACCAACTGTAATCACCTAGAGGGGGTGAATAGGTGACTAGCTAATCTAATGGTCAATAATGCGGAATTAAAACTTATTTAATGCAAAATTAAAACTTCTTAAACTAAACACCACGTATAATACAAGAGTGTAGCCGGATTCCCCGTGAAGGGCTCTGAACTAACTCCTCAAGATTCCTCTAAATAAGAGTTGAGGTACCGCGTTGGCTCTCTTGGTTAAATAAAAGTGTTAGCAAACAATCCCCAAGCATATAACAATTAAGCACACAATATATCAAGCATATAAAGATAAAGATAATATTAGCATGCAAGATATAAAGACAAGTAAAAGATAGAAAGAGAGCAATCGCAAACACGGGAGATTTGTTTTGAGATTCGAGCACACTTGCTCTACGTCCCCGCCTTCAATACTATGAAGGATTTTCACTAAAATCGATCCCACCGGATTACTTGGTGCCGCAACACTTACAAGCTCTTTGGACTCTCTAGTCCCTCTCTTGTTCCCACAAGAACACACCGCAAGCCACTAACTTGCCGAGGCCACACCTCAAACAAAGAGTTCACACAAGAACTCGAAACACCGCGAACCCACAAGTTCGCCTCCTCAAATACAAAGATGGAACTTTGGTGATCACAACACTTTGATCACCTAAAATTCTCTCATAATCAATATTCCTATAGGTAGATATAGCAATGGATAACTCAAGTGTTTGTGTGAGAGAAAACTAGGATTGAAATGATGGAGGAAAACTTAAGAAATCACTTTTCAATACACTCTTGAAAATCTCTCCTTTTGATATGGCAATTTTGGCTCTTAAACAAGTGGAGATAAACACCTAATAAGTTGGAAAAACTGGCTCAAAACCCACTTAAAATCTTAGCTAAAACAGCCCCACAAAGCCCCCCTTTTTATAGGCTAGAGAAACTAGCCGTTGGGGCAATTTTACAGCCCTGACGGCTGTCGATCGACCAGCCCGGTCGACCACCAACAGTCAGATTTCTGACCGTTGGAGCCTCGGTCGACCGGTCGGTCGACGGTGGCCTGGATACAGAGAGCAGATTCTCTGTCCGGTCGTCCGCCTGGTCGACCGGGGCCTTTCCAGAGAGCAGAGCTCTCTGGACGGTCGACCGGCCCTCCAGCCAGACTGGCGTGCACGTCTGTGCACGTCAGTCAACCGAGTCGGTTGACCGACTCCTAACTCGATCGACCGGTCCTGTCGACCGGCAGAAGCCAGGACAGATTATTTAAGGGATTAAAAGGTTGACTTTTTATCTAAAATAAAATCCCATAAATTCCAGAAAAATCTACAAAAATAGGTTCAATATTATACTTTGATAATCAAACATGTTTGAGTAAAACCAAGACATGTTACAAACAATTTGAACTATTTTTTTAACTTAGAAATTTTGGCATAAAACAAAAACTGTATTTTTTCAAAATGTGTTTTTCCAAAACTTCTCCAAATACAAAAATAAGATATTTTAAACACTTTTAAAGCATGGTGTGTATGGATATGATCCACTGCACATAAATGATAAAATATCTATGTTTTTGACAATAAGCACTAAACATAGTTTTGGTTAAAACATATATACTTGAATTCTAAAAACCAAACCGGTATTTTTTAAAAAGAAAAACTCTTTTGTATTTTTTCCAAAATAAAAATTCTTTTATGAAAACACAACTAAATCAAGAGTGTGTGTGTATATGGTATACTTGAGCAATCCACCAACTATTCTATCCTTTACATTTTAATCTAAAACAAAATCTTAATAAAAACAAACCTAGACACAAGTCTTGATCTTGAAGGTCTTCACTTGAAGTCTTCTCATCTTCTTGACTTGGTCCAAACTTGATCCAACGAGCTAGACTCCTCTTGAGTACTTGATGTGGTCTTGATGCATAAGCTCTTGAATCAAACCGTGTTAGCTTCAAAACTTGACTTTAAATCTTTTATTGAAGCTCAACACCAACTAAGATCTTGATCATAAATCTGAGACTAATTAAACATAAGATCATTAGTATTATAACTACATGAGTTGATCATCATCAAAACTAGAGTGATGGGCCTTTGGGCCAACAGATATCAAATTTGAGCTTTACTTGAATATTTCTTTGTATAATTAAAATAAAATTGAATCTTTAGTGAATATCTTTGTGTTTTTAGTATATACATAAACTCAGGGGGAATTTAATTAAAACTTCACTCTAATTAATCCATATATAACTCTATGAGTTTTGTCATCATCAAAAAGGAAAAAATTGTCGATGCAAAGGTTCAACCACTCATATTTTAATTATTCACAACTCATGTAGTTAATAAATTGAAGATATTGAAGTTATTTCAAAAGAATACAAGTTATTTATCAAGATACAGATTATTCAAGATCAAACAATGAAACTCAAACTCGATACATATGAGACTATCTCTCGTTGAGAATTGAAACTCAAGAAGTCGAATCCAAATCTACATCTACACAAAGACTTTGGTGTTTCAAGAAATACAATTTAAGCTTGTAAGTTTAGAAATGTGTTAAATTTTTAGATTATAGAATTATTAGTTTAAATTTAATAACACACATGACTTTGTTTAATGGTTTAAAGAGTTTCTAAAAGTGATTTATTGAATAAGTATTTCAAAACCAAGTTTCAAAATATTTTGATTTTCATAAAAAATTAATTTTAACATAAATTAAATCTCAAAAATAAAAATTTACTATTTTTCATTATGTAGTGGAATTTATCCATACATATTACAGCTCAAAAATATTTAAAGAAACTTATTTTTACTTGATTTATGAAGTAAAAATTGATTTTAATCAAATTCTATAAAAATCAGAATTTATTGAACCATTTTTGACAGCCCAATTTACTACAATCGAAAATGTATACTCAGTGTGCATGTATATGGTTTTGAGCTGAAGAACTTTCGACAGCCTATGTGTACGCTTTCGACATTATTTTTCATAGAACACAGAAAAGTTCAGAACAAACTCATTTCAACATTTCAGCTAGTATTTTTCACTAACAATAAAAAAGAACATTCGATAACTTAGATTTGACTTTCGTCAACATTTTTCAAAGAGTAAAGTTATTTTCAGAACTGTCTGACTTACGATAGTTTCTCCTTTGTAAATTTGTCCCTGTTGAAAGTGCTTTCGACAGCCAATATTAAACTTTCAAAAATGTATTTTTGCATTTTAAAAATATAGCCATTTATGATCATTGACTTTCAAAAGTCCTGCCCCCATTTTCAACAGCTAGTTGACTTTTTTATCTGAATTTTAGCAAACATTTTCTAATTGATTTGCTATATATTTGAATTATTTTAGCAGAGTGTAAAAACAAGAGTTACAATAATTTTCAGAGAGTTTCTGAGAGCTAAATCCACTTCCAAATTTCTATAGTTTTCTCTACAAAATTTCAAAGCTTTCTCTTTCAATCTTTCTCAATTTCTCACACTCTCAAGCGTGGTCTTTCAAATCTCATTTTATAACTATAGGGCTTGTCATTTGTGAGAGTTTCTCAGTGGCCATAATGTGATCACATATGTTCCTTGTTAAGTTAGTTGTAAACCACTAGTGAAGGAGGTGGTGAGAAGTCGATCTTACGGGATCGTGATTTGTAGGAATTGAGGCTCCAAATTGATCTAAAAGAGATCGTGTTGCAGGAGTTGCGGTTCTAAGAGGTGATCTTATGGGATCACGCTTGTAAGCGCATTTCAATTTTACGAATCGGTTATAGTGCTTACATCTCCACAAGAGTTGGAGACGGGATCACAGATCAGTGAATCGAACCTCGAAAATAAATCATCGTGTTTGTGGAGTTTGCCTATTCTTGACTCCACTCTTTACTCTTTATACTCGCAATTATCTCTACTCTATATTTGTTTATAATTGCTTATATTTGTTATTAAGTGTGTTTGCTGCAAATATTTTTTTTAATTTCTACAGAAATTGATTAGCATCACCTATTCTCCCATTCACCCCAGGTGATTTTCAGTTACTGCTAGCATACAGTGAACATGAATCAGAACTTCCTTTTTGAGATTTATATTCTATTATATTTATAGATTAGCATAGGGGGTACAAGGGTACTTTTGTATTGTCCAAAGGTTTGTCTACTATTGTGCCCAGTGCCTGATCCTGAGCTATCCTCGAGTTGGGGGATTAGGTCAAGCCTCCATGGGGCTATCTATATGAGCATTTGGGTTGACAGGCTTTAATTAGGCCAAAAGCGCATTTTCATTACCATGTCACTTGTAACCCTAATATGACGTGGGCGTAAGAGTTGTACGGATGGAACCTTCTCGATGAATGTATTTGCTTCTCTGGTCGGTGGAAGTCCTTAGATCATTGAGCCTCAACTCAGAGGTGATTGAAATCATCAATAGTGTCAATAACGGGTGGAAATGGATCCTTTGACAACTTTTCTAGCTTTTTAAAGAGTTCTAGGCCTCTATTAGAGATTCTTCTTACCAGTGATCTTGTCCATGACCATCTAAAGACACGTGGCATTTCTGGTCACATCTAGTCATCGCGAACTCTTGATTGCGACATTAACCCGACTGTCTAACTTCCTCGTTTCTTTAGTATCTCTTAGGTTTATTGATGCAGGACGAAAAGGGTACAAGCTAAGGTTTTGATAATTAAGGGAGAAATTAGAATTTGTAATAGGATTGGGGATACTCTAATTTAGGGTTTGTAAAATTGGGGGAAAATAACGATTGACTAAGGCACCTAGGTGATCGCTCACATACTCCATACATCGTACAAGGAAATTTAAATTCAGGCATCACACTCGGGAGAATGTTAGGATTTTACCTTGTTTTTCAAGCGGAGATGATGGTCCAAAAATCCAATTGAGTTGGAGAAGATGATGGCTTGAAGCAAAAGAAGCAAATTAAAGTGAAGTAGTTTCCTATTCAAGTGATTGCAAGTTTCCTTTTTAGGAGGAGTATGAATATGATTCAATTTCTATCTAATGAAGATTTTTTCTAAAGATTAAAGGGTTTAGAAACCTTCAAGATCAAGGAGACCAACTTCTAATAGGATTGATCAAGATTTTTCAAGCATCCAATAGCCACGAACATCTCATAATCCAAGTAGTTGTATTGTAATCCTATAAATAAAGGGTTGTAACTTAGAATTTAGGTGAAGTAGAAGAGGGGAATAAAGTTGTGGTGAACAATAATGTAAGGCCCTAAAAGGCCAAGAAGACTCTAAAGAGCTAAGAAAGAGTGGAGTAAGGTGAAGGTGCATAGAGAGAAGGTATACTCTTGTAATCTAGGTGTACATTCAAGGGAAAGAAGAATACTTATGTGTTATCAAGAGGAAGTTGATCTCTTTGTACCAAGTTTATTAATTAAGCTCTCTCAGGTTCTCTCCCCGTGGACGTAGGCCAAGTTTGGGCCAAATCACGTTAAATTGTATGTTCTTCTTCTTAAATCTTTTAATATTCATCTTGTGTACTCGAAGTAATCAATCTCATAGCGTGCTTGAGGTCGTCGGTAGGGATCTTCATACCTTCCATCTATTTGTATCATAGTAAGTATGGTATCCCGAGTTATGCATATAACAATTGGTATCAGAGTATATCAATTTCGTCACAACAAATGGTGTCAGAGCTGATGGTGTTCATTCAAGACTTGAGTGCTCTAGATGAAGAAGAAGATGTCAAGTAAATGGAGTTCAGTGGAGGCATCAAGATGAAGAATACAACAAGAAAGTTCAGATTTATTCTAAGATAAAGATCGATGACTTTTGGAGTATATTGATCAAGGTGGAGTCGTAAAGGCTCAATGATGCTCAAATCTGAACATGGTAGACGTAGCAGTGATGATCAGATCATCGCCAATGGCGGACGGCAGGACGAGCTCGACGAGCTCACGGAGGCATTTCACAAGGCATCCCATGGAGACTCGCTGCGGCAGCAAGTCAAAAGAAAAACAACAGAGGGTGATGAAGACGATCAATGGACGAGATTGATCGGAAGGTAGATCATGCAATCGTAGTCGGATTCAGATGATTAAGGTATCAAACCTTATGTTTTTTCAACGTTCTAGATGCAATGGTGGGTGCAGATCGAGGAGATTCCAATGTCTGATGCAGGTTCTGTACAGATTGGTTAAAGGAATCGATGGAGATCACAGTCAAAGTTATGACGATCTAGTCGTGACACGGTAAGATTATTGTAAGCATTGGTGGAACTATAAGATTTAAAGATCATTAATAGAAGGGCAATAGATCTGGCAAACATCAATACAGTGGTAGATGTCAACCTTGATTGATTAAAGAAAGATCATGGTAGGTGTGACAGAAAGGCCCGGTAAGACTATGACAGTTATGTTAAGACGGTAAGTCTTAAGGTTAAAATATCGATGGAAGGTGGACCATCACCAAGTGATCAGTGGAAGACCATGGCACGACAAGTTCTTAACAATGATCATGTAATGTTGGTAAAATCATGGCAGAATTAGAGGCAGATTGCCTCAAGACTAGCAGGGCTCCATGGCCAGGAAGGCGTCACAAAGCGGAATTTGCTGGCGGCGACTGTAATGTAATGCAAGCTAAGGGAAAGAAACTAGGTCAAGGAGTTTCAATGAAAAGCTTGAAGGGAGCTCACTTCGAGGTGGAGCTTCAAGGAAAATTGCAACGAGCCTAAGTGTTGCAGGATGACTAAAAAAAATGTGCATTCGGGTAAGGCTTGAGATGGACCAAGGCATGGCGGTGAATCCATCAAAGGCCCTGGGGAGAGGGGCAAGGTTAAAGGCTTCAGGAATAGTTACAACCAAGAAAAGAATTAAGGTAGTAATTCAAAATCTCAAGTTATTTTACTAAAGGCTTGAAAAGCAAGTCAAGGTGGAGATTATTAGGATTTTACATTGTTTAACAAGAGGAGATGATGGTCCAAGAAAATTCAATTGAGATGGAGAGGATGATGGTTTGAAGGAGAAAAAAGCAAATTAAGGTGAAACAGTTTCTTTTTCAAGCGATTGCGAGTTTCCTTTTCAGGAGGAGTATGAATAGGATTCAATTCATATTCAATGAAGATTTGTTTCTAAAAATTAAAGGGTCTAAAATTCTTCTAGATCAAGGAGATCAACTCCTAATAGGATTGATCAAGATTTTTCAAGTATCCAATAGTCAAGATCATCTAATAGTCTAAGTAAGAGTTGTATTGTAAAATTATATAAATAAAAAGTAGTAACCTAGGATTTAGGTGGAATAGAAGAGGAGAATAAAGTTATGTTGAACAACAATGTAAGACCCTAAAAAGCCAAGAAGACCCTAAAATGTCAAGAAAGAGAGGAGCAAGGTGAAGGTGCATAGAGAGAAGATATGCACTTGTAATCTAGGTGTAGATTTAAAGGGAAGGCGAATACTCTTGTGTCATCAAGAGGAAGACTAAATCTCTTTGTACCAAGTTTATTAATAAAGCTCTCTCAAGTTCTCTCCCTGTGGTCGTAGGTTAAGTTTGAGCCGAAACACATTAAATTGTATGTTCTTGTTCTTGTATCTTTTAATATATATTTTGTGTGCTCGAGATAATCGATCTCATGGCGTGCTTGAGGTCGTCGGTGGGAATTTCCGTATCTCCCAACTATTGCTATCATAGTAAGTATGGTATCCTGATTTATACACGCAACAATTGGTATCGGAGTATATCAATTTCGTCACAATAGAGAATCTCTCCCCACTTCATACTTCTCACTTAAAAATTCAAAAGAACTCTCAAAAATTTCAATAATCCATCTCAAGCAAAAGAACTACAAGTTTATATATAAAAGAGAGCCATGCACACTCGTGTCTCGCATAAAGAAAAATAAAAACTTAATAAAAAATAAATAAAATAAACAAAAAATAAAAAATACTTAAAATAACTCTTCTTAAATATCTTCATGTCCCCGTCAGCCAGCTCCTTCCCTTCCCCATCTTTTTGGCCATTGAACCCTAAAAACTCGCAAACATAACGCATGTGAATAAGAACTTCTTCACGGGTTCTTC
The DNA here is from genome assembly GCA_038442645.1 of Agave tequilana. Taxonomy (NCBI): domain Eukaryota; kingdom Viridiplantae; phylum Streptophyta; class Magnoliopsida; order Asparagales; family Asparagaceae; genus Agave; species Agave tequilana. The sequence goes on along the minus strand of JAVJIF010007455.1, from coordinate 64,121 downwards.
TCGTCCTTCAACGAAAAGTAGTTTCATGACTCAGTTTGTTCTTCGTGAAGTTCCTCTTCCACGTTTGACTCTCTCTCACCTTCCTCGGAGTTTCCCGCATGGACCTACAACTGGATTGTGGGTTCGACCTCGGTGGCAAAGAGGAGGTAGTGCTGGTGTTTAGTGGATCAAACCGTACCAACAATTTTGACTCCTTGTTCCATCTGTCCCACCATGGTGCCAATACATCTTCAAGGCCTCTTGAGTCTTTCATCCCCGGACCCTCAGACCAAACACAGCCAATATACTTTCCCTGAGAGGTTTAAAATTATCCTTTGTTTATAAAAAAAAAAAACAGTGAGCAAGATCTAGGAACGGGACATGGATCGTTTGAGGAAGGCTTGCACTGTTCCCGTCAATTGTATCTAGCATGCTCCTGAGCCCTTGAATCGTCCCCCATCACCCCCGAAAGCGGAGATCTGCATAACCTTAGGTTTTCCATTCTAACCTCTTAAGCTATACTCAAAGCATTTAAGTATGCCCCTTACCAGTGACACCTAAATAATGCCTGGCGTATGGTGGACTTTCTATCAACTGCCCAGTGAAGAAATTTTTTTTTCTCAGCTAAGGGATGCCCTCCTCCTCTAGGAGCAGCACAGCAAAGACTTGCCGTCATTGTAGAAGTTGGAGGAGTCCAAGAAGCCCGAGCACAAGGAGACCAAGAAAAGCACGGGTCACCACAAGAAGGCTAAACAGGCCTTTTAGAAGTAGGAGGGGGATGAGATGAAGAAGATGCTGCTTCCTTGTTGTGCCAGCGACAACAACCTGATGAGGATCTCTTCAATCTCCAAGCACAAAGAACAATCCCAAACAGCACAAAATAATCACCAAAGAAAACACACTCGCAAACAAACAATTTTAACGAGGTTCGGCCTCAATGCTTACGTCCTCGGGGCAATCAGAAGAGAGATTAAATTACTTGGAAGATGATTATAATTGCTAGCAGCCTCTTTGATTGCAAGAGAGCTCCAGCAAATCCCAACAATCTCATATAAACCCTAGAATTAAACAACAGCCTTAAATACACAGATTTCCGAAACAGCAGAAAGTTACCCGCACCAGACTGTCGGTCGACCGGACGGTCGACCGACCTCTTCCACCGGTCGACCGGTCGGTCGACCGGGTGCCCAACAGAGAGTTGGGTACTTATAGTCACTTGATGCGGTCGACCGGACAGTCGACCGCTCTCTTCTACCGGTCGACCGGTCGGTCGACCGGGTGCCTAACAGAGAGTTGGGCATTTACAGTCAGGCAATGCGGTCGACCGGGCGGTCGACCGCTCTCTGACCCTGTGCATGTTGTGCACGTTGGTCGACCAGACCGGTCGACCGACCAACCTGTTTCCTACTGCTGCTGCTATTTTCTGCTGCTATTTCCTTCGCCTTTCGTCGTCGATTTCCTTGGCGATCACCTCGACGACCCCTCGGCAATCCATGTCAACTTCCTCAGCAATATTCTCTCTTTCCAACAATTCTCCACCTCGGTGAAGATTCCCAAATCTGAGCCAAACTGTCCATCGACTCGAGAGCGGCTGCACCAATGCGGTTGCCTACGTACCCCTGCCCAAGGGATCAAGCCGTCCGTAGTTCATCCAAATGAGCTTCAGCAAGCTCAAGTTACATGAAGGACATGGAGCAAAGCTTTGCAATGTGCAAACTTCACTCCCGACACCACCTTCGTAAGCATATCGGATGGATTCTCCGAAGTGTGAATCTTCAACAGTTCGATGTCACCTTCCTCCAGAATCTCCCAGACGAAATGGTACCTGACGTCAATATGCTTCGTCCTTGCATGATAGACCTGGTTCCTAGCCAAGTAGATGGCGCTCATGCTGTCACAGTTAATCTTCAGCAGATCATGTTCTACGCCCAAGTCATCAAGCAACCCCTAAAGCCAGATCGCCTCCTTCATGGCCTCTGTCATAGCTATATACTCAGCCTCTGTGGTCGACAAAGCGACGGTAGACTGCAGTGTGGAGCGCCAACTCACCGGTGCCTGTGAGAATGTGAAGACATATCCTGTTGTCGACCGGCGCTTGTCAAGGTCACCTGCATAGTCTGAATCAACATACCCTATGCACTCTTTCTTTCCCGTGTTGTCCTTCTCAAACACTAGGCCTACATCAATTGTTCCCTTGATGTATCTCAAGATCCATTTCACAGCTTCCCAATGACCCTGTCCCGGATCATGCATATATCGACTCACCATGGAGACGGCCTGTGATATATCTGATCTTGTACACACCATAGCGTACATCAAGCTACCCACCGCACTGGCATATGGAACGTGAGACATATACTCACGCTCTTGAACACTCCTCGGAGACATCTTTGCAGACAATTTGAAGTGAGGAGCCATAAGTGTACTAACAGACTTGGTATCCTTGCTGATATTGAACCTCTGCAGTACCTTCTCCAAATAGCCCTTCTGAGTCAAACTCACCCTGCCAACTCTCCGGTCTCTAGTGATCTCCATGCCCAATACTTTCCTAGCTTCGCCCAGGTCCTTCATCTCAAACTCTGACGATAGATTCTTCTTCAGAGCATCTATAGAAGATCTCGACCTCGAAGCAATCAACATATCATCTACATAAAGAAGTAGATAGATATATTTACCTGATGGTAGCTTGTTGTAGTACACACATGGGTCATAATGGCTACGTGTGTACTTCTTCTTTCTGATGAAGCTATCAAATCGCTTGTACCACTGTCTAGGAGACTGCTTCAATCCGTACAACGACTTCTTCAGCTTGCATACTAACTCTTCCTTCCCTGTAGTCTTGAAACCTGTGGGCTGTGTCATGTAGATCTCCTCCTCAAGATCGCCGTGGAGAAAGGCGGTCTTCACATCGAGTTGGTCAAGGCCCAACTCATTCTGCGCAACCAAGGCCAATAGAATACGAATTGACGAGTGTTTAACTACAGGAGAGAATACCTCGTTATAGTCAATTCCTTCCCTCTGAGCGTAGCCTTTAGCCACCAACCGAGCCTTGTAGCGCACTGCATCTTCTTGGAGTGATCCTTGCTTCTTAGCATACACCCACTTGCACCCTATGGCCTTCTTCCCTTTGGGCAACTTGGTGAGTTCCCATGTGTCGTTCTTGTATAGAGATTGCATCTTTTCATTCATAGCATCTTTCCACATCCTCGCTTCCGAACTGATCTCAGCTTCTCTGAAGGTAGATGGAATAGCCTCCTCGACGACTGGAAGAGCATACGTGACGACCATATCAGTGGTGAGCCAACCTAGTCTCCTAGTGTTCCTCCTTGGTCTTTCCACTGCAGTAGGATCCGGAACAGTACCCATGACCTTCTCTTGACCCTATTCAACATCTTCAGCATCTTCTTCAACTACTCGATCACTGCCCTGTGTCACCTCAGGAATGATCCAAACTGATGCTGATTCCTCTAGAGATGGTGGATCTGCATCAATCTCTACCTGCTGCAATAGCTCCTTGGTCTTGCTGGTTTCCACCTGCTGAGAGACCGTAGGCTTCATCAAAGAAGCCTCATCGAACGTGACATCCCTGCTGAGTATGAACTTGTTGTCCGTTGGGTCCCAAATCTTGAACCCCTTGGTTCCTCGCTTGAAGCCAACAAACACCACCTTCTTTGCCCTTGGGTCCAACTTGTCTTCTCTGACATGGTAGTAGGCTGGACATCCGAAGACCTGTAGCAAATCATAGTCACCAGCAGCTTTTCCTGACCAAGCTTCAAGAGGAGTCTTCCCCCCTATTGCAGACGACGGCAACCTATTCATTAGGTGGCATACATATGCCAAAACTTCAGCCCAAAACTTCTTTGACAGTCCTGCATTGGATAACATACACCGAACCTTCTCTAGCAAGGTCCGGTTCATCCTCTCAGCCACCCCATTTTGTTGCGGAGTCTCTCGTACCGTGAAGTGTCTCTCTATGCCCTCATCAAGGCATAGCTGTAGGAAAGGATTCGATTTGTACTCTCCTCCATTGTCAGAACGGAGGACCTTGATCTTCCTTCCCATGCTTCTCTCCAGATTAGCCTTCCACTTCACGAACATTTCTAGGACTTCTCCTTTGTGTCGCATGGTGTACACCCAACAGCGCCTAGAAAAATCGTCAATGAACGACACAAAATAGTGGTTACTGAAATCACCTAGAGGGGGGGTGAATAGGTGATGGCTATATGATAATGGCAATTATGCGGAATTTAAAAATTTAACTCTAAACAATTATCACAATACAATATTTCTTGCAAGTAAAGGACAATGTAAAATTGCAAGTAATAAAAGAGATAGAGTTAGAGAAATTTGAGCAAACGCAAACACGCCGATATGTTTCCGAGGTTCGAGCCACGCTCTACGTCCCCGCCTTCACACTTGAAGGATTTCCACTATTGAGGATCCCACCGGATCAACAATACAAGGACAACACTTGTCCGTCTCCCGTGATGACACTTCACCACCTTGAGCACACTAGCTCGCCTTGAGGCCGATGCCTCTACAACTTCACTCAATTACAATGGAAGTGATCACACTTGATCACTTTTACAAAAGCTCACTAAGCACAATCCTAGAACCAAATAGTAGATTTAGAGTATGGGATTGTGTAGTGCAAAACTAGAGAGAAGTAGAGGAATAGGCTCCAAGAAAGGTGATGGAAATTTAGGCTTTGGAGAGAAAAATCTTTTCTTTTGAAAACTTTGGAAATCTTTGAAACTCTTGTCAAAATTCACTTGATAGCTCTAAAATCATTAGTCATATCATATGAAGTGACCACCTATTTATAGGGGTCAAAAACTGCTCAAGAGATTCGTTGGAGACAAATCCCAAAAGTCAAAGAGTCAGAAAATATAGCTGTTGGGTCTGTCAGAATTTTTGACAGACTACCGTCGACCGGGTCGGTCGACCGCCAACGGTCAAAATCCGACCGTTGGGGCTCACCGGTCGACTGGGTCGGTCGACTGGCATTTCCAGAGAGCAGCAGGTTGGGGGCCGGTCGAGTATCGGTCGACTCCCGGTCGACTGATACGCACATGCACAAAATGTGCATGTCGGTCGAGTGCCGGTCGACTGCCGGTCGACCGGTCACTGTGAATTTCTGAAAAATCAGAATTCACAGACCTGGGCAATTTTGGGTTTTGGTTTTGGGTCTTGGATAAAATATTTTGGTCTTGAAAAATCATAGAGTATGAGCATGTGTCATACTACTATCAAGGTAAAATACTTGGTAAAAATTCTTTTGATAAAAACTTGATTTTCAATAAAATGTTTTTCCCAAAAACTAGTCTCTCTAAAAACGTATTTCCAAAATAGATATGTTCAACTAAAACTGAGTTTGGAAATAGAAATAGAAATTATTTTGAAGCCATAAACCACTCTAGAAAATGTGTGTGTGTGATATCCCATATCTCTACTTCTACTATTTAGTTTTGACAAAATATTCTAAAATGAAAATAAACAAAGTACAAAACTTGGATTTTTAAGCAAGTCTTGATCTTCTTCTTGAACTTTTCTTCAACGCAAATTCCGAAGCTTCCTATGTGCTTTAGCTTGGGAATGCAAATGTTGGGCAAACTCCAAATTTGTGAGTCTTTTAGCGGAGTTGTCAAAATCTGTTTCTTGAACCTGAAATACTTTAAAATCAAGAATATTAAATACATAACTAAATATGTTTTGCTATCATCAAAATAACCGGGATAATGGCCTTTGGGCCAACAATCTCCCCCTTTTTGATGATGGCAAAACATATGTAGTTATCACAAGATATTTTGGGTGGAGTCTTCAAATGAAGCTCCCCCTCAACATATGCATATAAAAAAAGTCATACTCAGGCATAGTGATAAAAAAATAAGCATCACACATGTAAAAATAAACATCACACATCCATGCCCATAGAAAATATCAACCACACATGTCATATCATAGATAAAGGAAATGAGTCTCAACATGACACAAATACATACCACACAAGTCCACAACACAAAAATAAAGGTGTCCAAAATAAAGGTGTCCAACACAACAAAATAAGTCACATAACAAAATATCTCTCTCCAAATGTCTCTCCCCCTTTTTGACATCATCAATAAAGGGGAGGTCACACATCAGCATCACTCAGTCGCCTCGTCATCCTCCTCCTCCTCATCATCTGAGCCCTCGGCCATCGTCTGGTCATCACCATCATCGGAGGAAGAAGAGGAAACTACCTCCTCTGTATCCACGGCATCAACTCTGGGGCGCGGAGGTGGAACAGAGACGCGAGCTCTGGGAGGGAAAGGAGGACCAGCAGCAGGGAGACGACGAGCACCCGGAGTCCCATCAGGAACGACTATGTCCAATTTAGAGAACAGAGATTGGAACTGAACATCCACAAATCTCATGGACTCAGCCATATATGACAAGTCGTTTCGGACCTCCGCCCGAAAAGCAGCATCCATAGCAGCACGAGCCTCCAAATCTGCCCGAAGAGAAGCATCACGAGCAGCCATATCTGCACGAAGTGCAGAGACTTGCTCACCGACCCAGGCCTGATGTGCCTCGATCTGCGAGCGGACCTCAGAAGCAGAAGCACCCTGAAACTCAGGAGCAGGAAAAACAGGAGGTGGAGCTGGAGCTGGATCAGCTGCAGGAACAGGTGGTGGTTGCACAGCTGCGTGTCGACGCAACTGAGCTTCCATCATCTTTAAGGCAGCAGCATTGAAATCTGAAGAGGGTTTTGAAGGGGCTTGACCAGAGAAATCAAAATCTAGAGCCCTAAGCAAATGGGTAATGAGCATGCCGTAAGGCAGACTCCTACCAGCAGTACGAATCTGATCACCACTCATGTGAGAAGCGATCACTCGAGGGAAATTTATCTTAATGCCTTTAAGGAGGCAATAGATAATCAAGGGAACAGGACCTCGAGCATGGCTAAATTCACCGGATTTTGGCACGATGTTATGAAAGACAATCTTAGCAAGGACCTGAGATTGGAGGGTATACTGACTCACAATCTCATTCCTCACTAGATCGGGATTGTCATCCTGGTGAAGAAGAGTGGATGCGGTGAGTGAAGACTCACCCTCCGGATATTCAGGAAAATCATGTAGGTCATAAGAGTAAACATCTATTCCATCAGTGGAAAGATGAAGAATTCTAGCAAATTGACCTAGGGAAATGTTTATGTCCCTACCCATCACACGGGAAATAATCCGGTTCCCACTAAATTCAAAATTGGCATAGAAATAGGGAACCAAAGAAGTGTAAACTTTCTCCCTAATGGAGAGAAAATCTACAAGATTGTTGGCACGAAGTATGTGGGGGATATCTAAATGTTCAAAATCATGCATAGCCACATATCTACCCGAAATAGTATTCCTAGGGGCTAAGTGTGTGTAACGATCAGAGGCAAGATCGTTACGGAACACAGGTTCAGTCCTAGGGGCTTGAGATGAGGATTGGGCAATGCCCTTTCCCTTCTCAGAACGATGTCTTTTTGGAGCCATGATAAAAATCCAATTTTTAGGTTTTTGCAGTTAATGGCACGATCTAGATGATCAATCAACCTACTATGAAGACAAAGGAAGTGATAGATCTAAGCTAGAAAGGAAGAACAAGTGAAAAATTCGAAATTTTTACCTTTGAGAAAAACTGAAACCCTAGCTTGAAATCCAGAAATTCTGAGAATCTGACGGATGGATCGGCTTGAAATTGAAGATCCGAGTTAGAAAGGAGAAGATTAAAATGGGTTTTGAAGGATTTTAGGATCAGGTGAATGGATTGAAGTTGGGAATTTTGGGGAAAAATGGGTCCTGCGGTCGCTGTGAGAGAGCTGAGAGAGAGAGTGCGAAACAGTGGGAAAAAGGTCAAATATATGCCAGAATACGACTATCGGTCGACTGGTATTGAGGGACCGGTCGACCGAAAAGAAACAGAGAGTCCTGCATCTAAATCGGTCGACTGGTCCTATACCAGCAGTCGACCGGTAGCACAAAAAAAATCAAAAATATTTTCTCAGACAGAGCCGGTCGACTGGGGTTAGGGGCCAGTCGACCGGTAAGTCTGAAAAATCTGCTACCATATTCTGACCAAAAAAAAATTTTTATAAATTATAAAAATATGTTATATAATAACATACAGGGATATAATAATTATTTTAAATCTTTATATAGTGATCATATCGACAAAACTTCACACAAAATTATTTAATTTTAATTTACATATTTAAGCAAAGTTATAAAGATGTTGAAGCCGAATACCCAGTGACGGGTTCTGAACTTCATCCTCTTGATTCCTCTTGAATGAGTTGAGGTGCGCAATTGCCATCTTTAAGGTATTTGCTCAACTATGAAAATTTCAAATGTTTAATTTTTATTTATGAAAATAAAGTGTATATGCATACAAGTGTATAATCACAAAATCTAAACTAAACATATAGATACACAAAGATTGGACATGTGGACAAGTATGACAAAAGGCATAACAATACAAAATATGAAAATTAATACAAGGCATGTACACAATATGATAGAAGGGTAGTTCTATATAAGCATGTATCAATTATGAACAAAAGCAAACTAACAATTCCATACATATGTATACATGTCAAAAAGAGATCAAAATTGAACATGGTATATACAATCATGTTAGAGTTGCAAGTTTATACTAATCATGTATCAATGAAGCATAAAACTAAACTAGCAATCCTAAAACAATTGTATATACAAAATTAAAAAATAAACTCTTAAATGGAGATGTTACCAATTTACGGTTAGTCTCCAAAAATAGGTGCCTCCACGATAGCGATGCAAGCTAGATTTGAACTTTGAGCTTAGTTGCATCTACCACCCGGGCACCGTCTCCCCCTAAGTCTTGGAGGAAGTAGATCCACCTGTGTCACCTACATTTGGAGGATCTTTTGGTACCCAAATCTTTGAGGGTCCTTTGGGGTTAGTACCGGGGCGAACCCAAACATATTTATTCTTAACATTGTTCTTAGCATAACAAAATTTTTCTAGATGGCCTTTGCGGCCACAATGAGTGCAAACATAAATCCTACCACTACCATACATGTATGCATGCTTGTGAGTGTGAGTATGTTTCCGTGCATGTGTATGTGCATGTTGTGCATGTTTCCCTTGGGGTGTTCCCTTAGGAAATTTAGAAGCTATCTTTTTCAAATCAAATGCACAATTTTTAAGTGTGGAGTCCAAAGCATCAACACGCTTTTGGATCTCAACAAAATCATTTTTATCTATTGAAACCATGGGGTTTTACCCTTATTTGCAAGTTTATGCTTATCAAAATCATTTTTCAATTTTTCAAATGCACTAGATAAAACATCTTTTTCTTTAACAACTATTTCTACTTTATGTTTTAAAGCCTCATTTTCTCTTTTTAATTTCTTATTTTGAGATTGTGAAATCTCATACCTATTTTGCAATTCTTCAAAGAAATGTGCAAGTTCATCCATAGTCAAATCATCATCTTCTAAGGTGTTTTCTAGAGTTACCTTTGGTACATCCTCCCCATGTGCCATGAAACACATGTGCGCGGCGTCGACTTCCTCTTCGGATTCCGACTCCGTGTCATCCCAAGTAGCCACCATGGCCTTCTTCTTTCTTTGCCCGTTCTTGGATGTGGTTGCTTGTAGAGCGGGGCACTCGGCAATGAGGTGACCAATCTTCTTGCAATGGAAGCAAGGACCGGGCTCCTCTCTTTTTCTTTCAAATCTCCCTTGAGGTTTCCCTCGCCGGAAATTGCTTTGTCTTCCCTTTTTGTAGAACATCTTGCCCACCTTCCGGATGAGCATGGCGAAGTCTTCATCGCACTCGTCCGATGAATCATCCTCGTCTTGAATGGTTGGAGCGGCTTTGAAGGCTATTGATTTCTTCTTGGGTGCCTCCCTTTCTTCTCGTACCTTCATCTCCATCTCATGTGTTTTGAGATTGCCGATGAAGCCGGAGAAGTCCATCTCCTCTTTGTCATTTAGCTCTTTGAGGGTTGTCGCCTTGACTTCCCAAGCTTTAGGAAGAGCTCTAATCACCTTCCTTATCTTTTGATCGTTGTCAATCTTGTCACCTAAGGAAGAAAGAGCATTAGTTATTTTTGTAAAGCGAGTGAGCATGTCATCAATGCTCTCATTATCAATCATGTAAAAATTCTCATATTGAGAACGTAGCAAGTCAACTTTTGCTCTCTTGACTTGTGACGTTCCCTCATGAGTCACAATAAGCATGTTCCAAACTTCATATGCCGATTTACAATTAATGATGCGTGCAAGGTCATCTTCATTAAGTGCTTGTGTTAATGCATATTGTGCCCTAGCATTAGCTTCATAGTCCTTGGTGGTATCCTCGGACCATGTGCTCTCATCACTAGTGGGTTCAATGAAATCTTTGGTGACGGCCCTAGCTACCTTGACTCCTAGGGATTTTAGAAAAAGGTTCATCTTGACCTTCCAAATAGGGAAGTTCAAGCCATCAAATTTGGGTGGGGACTTAATGCTTGAAAAATCTAGAGATGCCATGTATGATGAATAAAATGCACAATATATAATAAATGCAACAAATGTATATAGCCAACTAAAGGATCTCCCTAAGGTTGTTAGACCTAAGTTGTAGGGTTAGGCTCTGATACCAATTGAAATCACCTAGAGGGGGGTGAATAGGTGATGGCTATATGATAATGGCAATTATGCGGAATTTAAAAATTTAACTCTAAACAATTATCACAATACAATATTTCTTGCAAGTAAAGGACAATGTAAAATTGCAAGTAATAAAAGAGATAGAGTTAGAGAAATTTGAGCAAACGCAAACACGCCGATATGTTTCCGAGGTTCGAGCCACGCTCTACGTCCCCGCCTTCACACTTGAAGGATTTCCACTATTGAGGATCCCACCGGATCAACAATACAAGGACAACACTTGTCCGTCTCCCGTGATGACACTTCACCACCTTGAGCACACTAGCTCGCCTTGAGGCCGATGCCTCTACAACTTCACTCAATTACAATGGAAGTGATCACACTTGATCACTTTTACAAATAGCTCACTAAGCACAATCCTAGAACCAAATAGTAGATTTAGAGTATGGGATTGTGTAGTGCAAACTAGAGAGAAGTAGAGGAATAGGCTCCAAGAAAGGTGATGGAAATTTAGGCTTTGGAGAGAAAAATCTTTTCTTTTGAAAACTTTTGAAATCTTTTAAACTTTTGTCAAAGTTCACTTGATAGCTCTAAAATCATTAGTCATATCATATGAAGTGACCACCTATTTATAGGGGTCAAAAACTGCTCAAGAGATTCGTTGGAGACAAATCCCAAAAGTCAAAGAGTCAGAAAATATAGCTGTTGGGTCTGTCAGAATTTTTGACAGACTACCGGTCGACCGGGTCGGTCGACCGCCAACGGTCAAAAATCCGACCGTTGGGGCTCACCGGTCGACTGGGTCGGTCGACTGGCATTTCCAGAGAGCAGCAGGTTGGGGCCGGTCGAGTATCGGTCGACTCCCGGTCGACTGATACGCACATGCACAAAATGTGCATGTCGGTCGAGTGCCGGTCGACTGCCGGTCGACCGGTCACTGTGAATTTCTGAAAAATCAGAATTCACAGACCTGGGCAATTTTGGGTTTTGGTTTTGGGTCTTGGATAAAATGTTTTGGTCTTGAAAAATCATAGAGTATGAGCATGTGTCATACTACTATCAAGGTAAAATACTTGGTAAAAATTCTTTTGATAAAAACTTGATTTTCAATGAAAATGTTTTTCCCAAAAACTAGTCTCTCTAAAAACGTATTTCCAAAATAGATATGTTCAACTAAAACTGAGTTTGGAAATAGAAATAGAAATTATTTTGAAGCCATAAACCACTCTAGAAAATGTGTGTGTGTGATATCCCATATCTCTACTTCTACTATTTAGTTTTGACAAAATATTCTAAAATGAAAATAAACAAAGTACAAAACTTGGATTTTTAAGCAAGTCTTGATCTTCTTCTTGAACTTTTCTTCAACGCAAATTCCGAAGCTTCCTATGTGCTTTAGCTTGGGAATGCAAATGTTGGGCAAACTCCAAATTTGTGAGTCTTTTAGCGGAGTTGTCAAAATCTGTTTCTTGAACCTGAAATACTTTAAAATCAAGAATATTAAATACATAACTAAATATGTTTTGCTATCATCAAAATAACCGGGATAATGGCCTTTGGGCCAACAATTTATGTGTAGGACCTTTTTGGACAATCACTAATCACTTCGTTTCCAGCAAAAGCAAATATGTATTGTCGTAATAGCGGAACGACTTTCTTTGAGTTTCGAAATACAATGATGATAATCTTTCATTACTGTATTCAAGTACAATTTTGAAGAAATTTTTTTAAGGCTTCGAAAAATGATCAATAAAGAGTTGATACAATTCGATTGAGCAATCGATTACTCAATTAGTAGTGCCCCCAGCCCTAAAGTCCACTCCTTCCCCATACTACAAGTGAAAGGAAAAATGTAAAGACTACCATTAAAGCAGCCCAAGCAAGACTTACTATATCCATGTGAATTATGCCCCTATTTCTATGAAGGAATTATTCTGTTATTGATTAATAATCATAGTGGAATCAATGGCGCAGAGTCAAAATAGGATTCTGAGTTAAGACTGTTGATGAACCAAACGAATTCAATGAATACACTCGTAACAAGTTTCTATATTTTAGGGTTTCTTCTAGAATCAGGAAGCATTAAGTACAAATACGATGATACACACGTTTTTTCTTTGGAAATAGCAAAGGAATGCTCCTCTAATGGAGTGGAGCATGTAAGAGTAAGAATAGTAAGACCCTTTGTTTGTTTTGATATCTTTCTTTACTAAGCAAAAAGCATAAAAATATACCATCAAGAGAGATAACTATCTATCAGATACCTCTATTTCCTATTTGATCTAAGCTTACTGTCTTTCTTTCTGTGAAAGAATCGGGAGAACCCACCACCACTATTCCTACATACATTTTTTCTTTTCAACTTTGAACTTTACTCTATTTACTCTATAAAAATAAGAGTAGACCAACCATTCTGATTGCATGTCTGAGCACTCATAGCCTCTCGTGAGTCTGGATAAAAAGTATCTTCGGGCCTTTCCACAACTCCTAAATAGATTTCCCATCATCGTATCTGATCTAATTTAATACCAGACGGTATCGCGAGATACTACTTTGTTTAATAAGGGCAGTTTAAGAGATCTTGATATGATATCGTATAATCTCTTCTTCAATTCTAGTACCAAAAAAGGAGTGCCCTTTAGGAACCCTCGGATACCGAGATTTCCGACCTTAGTTCTGAATCCCTGAATTGACTCTCACCGTTTATTTGATTTTTCAATTAAATAAAATAAATGGCCCGAACCTATCGTTAAATTAATAAGTGAGAGTTGCTTCATCCCTATTGATACCGGTTTGTTTGGGCTACACCCAGATTTTGAGGAAAAAAAATTACAGTCTTTTATAAAACCTATGCTATGGGTTATAAAAATCAAGTATTGACACGTCCGCTTACTCCTTTGCCTCTGCTTCTTGCAGAGCAACAATGCATCGAATTTAGATCAAAAGGATAAGAAATCCCCGATCTTTTGTTGATCAGGCGACACCCGGATTTGAACTGGGGATAAAGGATTTGCATTCCCCCGCCTTACCACTTGGCCATGCCGCCAAATTCGGTCCAAAATAGATAAAAATATTATCTATATTCTATTTCTATTACTAATTCTTTTTTTTTATTTTTTATTGGATCTAGTTTATATTATTCTCTTCGATTGATTGTATCTCAAGCTTAAAAACTTCCCTTCTTTTTTTTAATTGAGAGTAGAAAAATGGATTTCCGGTCACAGACTGAGGCAAATCAGAACTATTAACAATTTACTTTGAATTAGTGAATGGTTCTTCCATTTTTATCTCCAATGAATTTGGTTTCCTTGAATGACAAAAGAAAATCATAAAATCAAATTAATTTATGACTAATATGACTAATCAGTATTCATTTTTTCAATAATCAATCTTTTCAATTTCAATTATAACAACATATATGTATATATGTTAATCCCAGAACAGAAATTGTTACCTAGATACCAAGCCGGATCTCTCTCTTATGTACATATCCCTATAGAGAATCATCCTGTTTCAATTTTTCATTGAATATTTGAATATATTGACTAGAAAATACAAATTTTGATGGAGTGTGGCCCATGTTGTCCCAAGTGAAATTTCAATAAAAGTTATGATATATGGCTAGATAGATAGCCGTATCAGCATGTACTTAATAAATACAATTCTTAGTATATTTATATTATATTACGCAACGCAATTTAATCGTATTTTATAAATTTCACTCACTTCCAAAAAGAATCCGCGAATTCTTTTTTGAATTAGTGTGTTAAAAAAAGGAAACTCTATACTACTTTTGATTATTATGTCTTTATCTCATTCATAGAGAGGAGATTGAACCATTTATTTTTTTGTTTGTATCCCATCAGATCGTAATATCATAATAATAGGTAGAATTGGATCAATTTTGATATTCTATACAAGACTCCATTAAGTATAAGTGACAGAATTTTTCTAGGAATATTTGATCAATTTATTTCTATTTTACCTATCCTGTCGCAAATTCGAACTTGCGTCGAAAATGCTCTTCATTCCTCCGTCTCGTCTCCATTCATACGTATGAAATACATATATTATATGAAGTTGGCTAAAATTTTATGTGATTAAGTAAACAGAATATTTATATTCTATTATTGCTAGATCGATCTGTATGGTTCGATGAATAGTGAATCAATAATAGATTTTTTTAATAAATAAATAGGAAACTTAAGATTAAGATGCTCCAGAATGGAAATGAAGGAATGTCCACAATACCTGGATTTAATCAGATACAATTTGAGGGATTTTGTAGGTTCATTAATCAAGGCTTGGCGGAAGAATTTCATAAGTTTCCAAAAATTGAAGATAGAGATCAAGAAATGGAATTTCAATTATTTGTGGACGGATATCAATTGGTAGAGCCCCCGATAAAGGAAAGAGATGCTGTGTATGAATCACTCACATATTCTTCTGAATTATATGTCCCTGCGGGATTAATTTGGAAAACCGGTAGAGATATGCAACAAAAAACCGTTTTATTGGAACCATTCCTCTAATGAATTCCCTAGGAACCTCTATAGTAAATGGAATATACAGAATTGTGATCAATCAAATATTGCAAAGTCCGGTATTTACTATCGTTCAGAATGGACCATAACGGAAATTCTGTTTATACCAGCACTATAATATCAGATTGGGGAGGAAGATCGGAATTAGAAATTGATAGAAGAACAAGGATATGGGCACGTGTAAGTAGGAAAAAAAATCTATTCTAGTTTTATCATCAGCTATGGGTTCAAATCTAAGAGAAATTCTAGATAATGTTTGTTACCTTGAAATTTTCTTGTCTTTCTTGAAGAGAAAAAAAAAGATTGGATCAAAAGAAAATGCTATTTTGGAGTTTTATCAACAATTTGCTTGTGTAGGTGGGGATCCGGTATTTTCTGAGTCCTTATGTAAGGAATTACAAAAGAAATTTTTTCAACAAAGGTGTGAATTAGGAAGGATTGGTCGACGAAATATGAACCAGAGACTGAATCTTGATATACCTCAGAACAATACATTTTTGTTACCACGAGATCTATTGGCTGCTGCGGATCATTTGATCGGAATGAAATTTGGAATGGGTACACTTGACGATATAAATCACTTGAAAAATAAACGTATTCGTTCTGTAGCAGATCTGTTACAAGATCAATTCGGATTGGCTCTTGTTCGTTTAGAAAATGCGATTTAAGGAACTATATGTGGAGCAATCAGGCATAAATTGATACCGACTCCTCAAAATTTGGTAACTTCAACTTCATTAACAACTACTTATGAATCCTTTTTTGTCCTACACCCTTTATCTCAAGTTTTGGATCGAACTAATCTATTGACACAAATTGTTCATGGGCGAAAATTGAGTTATTTGGGTCGGAGGATTGACGGGGCGAACTGCTAGTTTTCGGATACGAGATATTCACCCGAGCCACTATGGACGTATTTGTCCAATTGACACGTCTGAAGGAATCAATGTTGGACTTATTGGATCCTTAGCTATTCATGTGAGGATTGGTCATTGGGGATCCATAGAGAGTCCGTTTTATGAAATATCTGAGAGATCAAAAAAAGCACAGATGATTTATTTATCACCAAATAGAGATGAATATTAGTTCATGCCAATCGGGGTGAAGTTTGACTTTTAATCAAACTCACTAATTAATACTAGAAACAAGGTTAATTAATAATAATTATACATCGAAGAAATGTAATACCGCTTTTTTGCTCTTGAAAATCATGTTTTCGCCCATTTAAGTCCTGTTTGGCTCTGATGAGGCCTAGCTCAGCCAATTGGGGCTGAAAATTTCACTTCTGGTCAAGCTTTCAAATTAAAAATAGAAACAAGTTTAATTTAGTAGTAGTTATGCATAGAAACTATGTGATATTACTCTCGACTCCTGAAAATCATATTTTCCTCCTGTTTGGGTCCTATTTGGCTCTTATAATGCCTCATTCAAGCCAATCGGGCTGAAGGTTTGACTTTTAGTCAAACTTTCTAATTAAGAATAGAAACAAATTTAATTAGTAGTATTTATAAATAAAACCTATTTAATACTACTCTCGGCTCTTGAAAATATGTTTTCTCCCCTTTTAGGCCCTATTCGGTTTTTATAAAGCCTCGTTCAGGCCAATCGGGCTAAAAATTTGACTTTTAGTCAAACATTCAGATTAAGGTTAGAAACAAGTTTAATTAATAGTAATTGTATATAAAACTATGTAATACTATTCCCGGCTCTTTAAAGACATATTTTCTCTCTGTTTAGGCCCTATTAGACTCTTATAAGGCCTACTTCAGGCTAGTCGGGATTAAAAATTTGACTTTTGATCAATCTTTCAAATTAACTATAGAGATAAGTTTAATTTATAGTAGTTATATATAAAAACTACGTAATACTACTCCTAGCTCTTGAAAACCTCAATTTCTCCCCATTTAGTCCCTATTCAACCCTATATGGCATAGTGCACGCTTATCAGGGCTGAAATTTGAGGGTTTGGTCAAACTTCCAATTATCAAACATCCAATTAATACTAGAAATAAGGTTATTTAGTAGTAATTGCATATAGAAACTACTTAATACCACTCACGGCTCTTGAAAACCATATTTTTCTCTTGTTTGGATCATGTTCAGCTCTTATAATGCTCAGTTAAGGCCAATCGGGGCTGAAGATTTCACTTTTAGTTAAACTTTCCTATTAAGAATAGAGACAAGTTTAATTAGTAGTAATTTTACATGAAAACTATGAAGTACAACTCCCGGCTCTTGAAAAGATGTTTTCTCCCTATTTGAGCCCTATTCAGTTTTCATAATGCCTAATTCACGCATTGATCAGGGCTGAAGATTTGACTTTTTTTTTATCAAACTTCCCAATAAAGAATCGAAACAAGTTTAATTAGTAGTAATTATACATAAAAACTAAGTAATACTACTCATGGCTCTTGAAAGCATGTTTTCTCCTTTTTTGAGTCCTATTCTGCTCTTATAATGCCTAGTTCAGGCTAATCAAGCATGAAAGTTTGACTTTTAGACGAACTTCCTGATTAATAGTAGAAATAAGTTTAATTAGTAGTAATTATATATAGAAACTATGTAATACTACTCCTAGCTCCTAAACAATATTTTCTCCCCGTTTAGGTCATATTCGGTTTTTTAAAGGCCTAGGCTCAGGCCAATCTGGGCTGAAAGAGTGACTTTTGATCAAACTCTCCAATTAAGGCTAGTAACAAGTTTAATTAGTAGTAGTTATACATAAAAACTATGTAATACTATCCTAACTCTTGAAAATTGTAGTTTCTCCCGATTGGGCCCTTTTGGCTATTAGAAGGCCTAGTTCAGGCCAATCGGGGCTGAACGTTTAACTTTGGGCCAAACTTTCCAATTAACATTACAAACAAGGTTAATTAGCCACAATTGTACATAGAAATTATGTAATAAAACCCGTAGCTATTTAAAACCATATTTCTCTCTGTTTAGGTCATAATCGGCTCATATAAGGCTGAGTCCAAGGCAATCGGGACTGAAAGTCTGACTTTGATCAAACTTTTCAATTAAGACTAGAAACAAGTTTAATTAGTAGTAATTATATATAAAAACTATGTAATACTATTTTTGGCTCTTGAAAATCACATTTTCTCTCTGATTAGGCCTTTTTTGGTTCTTATAAGGCCTACTTCAGGCCAATCATGGTTGAACGTTTGACTATTAGACAAACTTCTCAATTAACACTAGAAACAATAAAAAATAGCAGTAATTTTACATAGAAACTATGTAATACAACTCTCAGATCTAGAAACCATGTTTTCCTCTGGTTTGGCCCATTTTTAGCTCTTATATGACCTAATTTAGGTCAATCGGGGCTAGAAGTTTGATTTTTTGACAAAAATTTCAAATTAAGAATATAAACAAGTTTAATTAATCAAAATTATATATAAAAACTCTCCAAAACAAGTTTAATTAATCTTGAAAGAGTGACTTTTGATCAAACTCTCCAATTAAGGCTAGTAACAAGTTTAATTAGTAGTAGTTATACATAAAAACTATGTAATACTATCCTAGCTCTTGAAAATTGTAGTTTCTCCCGATTGGGCCCTTTTTGGCTATTAGAAGGCCTAGTTCAGGCCAATCGGGGCTGAACGTTTAACTTTGGGCCAAACTTTCCAATTAACATTACAAACAAGGTTAATTAGCCACAATTGTACATAGAAATTATGTAATAAAACCCGTAGCTATTTAAAACCATATTTTCTCTCTGTTTAGGTCATAATCGGCTCATATAAGGCTGAGTCCAAGGCAATCCGGGACTGAAAGTCTGACTTTGATCAAACTTTTCAATTAAAACTAGAAACAAGTTTAATTAGTAGTAATTATATATAAAAACTATGTAATACTATTTTCGGCTCTTGAAAATCACATTTTCTCTCTGATTAGTCCTTTTTTGGTTCTTATAAGGCCTACTTCAGGCCAATCGTGGTTGAACGTTTGACTATTAGACAAACTTCTCAATTAACACTAGAAACAATAAAAAATAGCAGTAATTTTACATAGAAACTATGTAATACAACTCTCAGATCTAGAAAACCATGTTTTCCTCTGGTTTGGCCCATTTTTAGCTCTTATATGACCTAATTTAGGTCAATCGGGGCTAGAAGTTTGATTTTTTGACAAAAAATTCAAATTAAGAATATAAACAAGTTTAATTAATCAAAATTATATATAAAAACTATATGATACTACTCTCGGCTCTTGAAAACCATGTTTTCTCCCTGTCTGGGCCCTATTTGGCTCTTGGCCTAGTTCAGGCCAATCGAGGTTGAAAGTTTGACTTTTAATCTAACTTCCTAATTAAAATTAGAACTTAGGTTAATTAGTAGTAATTGTTCATAGAAACAATGTGATACTACTTTCAGCTTTTTAAAATAATTTTTCCTCCCGTTTCGGCAGTATTCAGCTCTGATAAGGTCTAATTCAGGCTCATAAGGGATGAAGATCTAACTTTTAGTCAAACCACTAAATTAAGACCTGAAAAAAGTTTAATTAGTAGTAATTATACAAAGTTACAATGTAAAAGTACTCCCGTCTCTTAAAAACTATATTTTCTCCCCGTTTGGATTATTCAGGCCAATCAGGGCTTTAAAATTTGACTTTTAGTCAAATTTACCAATTAATATTAGAAATAAGGCTAATCAGTAGTACCTATACATAGAAACTTTGTAATACCATTCACGGCACTTGAAAACCATGTTTTTCTCCCGTTTCATCCCATTTGGCTTTTATAAGCTCTAATTTAGGCCAACTAGGGCTGAAAGTTTGACAAAAGTCAAACTTTCAGATTAAGATTAGAGACAAGTTTATGTAGTAGTAACTGTATATAGAAACTATATAATATTACTCTCGGCTCTTTAAAATCAACTTTTCTCCCTATTTAAGCTATATCTGGCTCCTAGTTCAGGCCAATCGGGGTGAAAGTTTTACTTTTGATCAAACTTTTCAATTAAGACTAGAAGAAATTTAATTAGAAGTAATTATATATAAAAACTATGTAATACTACTCCCGCTCTGGATAATCACATTTTGTCCCTGTTTAGGCCCTTTTCGTATCTTATAAGGCCTAGTTCAGCCCAATTAGAGTTAAAGTTTGACTTTTGGTAAAAATACCCAATTAACACAAGAAATAAGGAAAATTAGCAGTAATTGTACATAGAAACTAAGTAACACCACTCTCAGCTCTTGAAACCATATTTTCCTCCAATTTGGGCCCAATTCGGCTCATATAAGGCATAATTCAGCTCATTCGGGACTGAAAAGTTAAACTTTTGGTCAAATTTCTAACTTAAGAATAGAAACAAATTGAATTAGTAGTGGTTATACATAGAAACTATGTAATACTACTTCTGGCTCTTGAAAACATATTTTCTCCCTGTTTGAGTCCTATTTGGCTCTTGAATGCCTAGTTCAGGCCAATCGGGAATGAAGATTTGACTTTTGGTCAGACTTCATAATTAAGAATAGAAACATATTTTATTAGTAGTAATTATATATAAAAACTATATAATACTACTCCCGTCTCTTAAAAACATGTTTTCTCCTTGTTTAAAAGCTATACTCTGCTCTTATAATACCTAGTTCAGGCCAATAGGGGCTGAAAGTTTGACTGTTAGACAAACTTCCTGATTAAGAGCAGAAATAAGTTTAATTAGTAGTAATTGTACATAAAAACTATATAATACTACTCCTGGCTCTTTAAAACAATGTTTTCTTCCTGTTTAGGTCATATTCGGCTCTTATAAGTCCTAGTTGAAGCCAATCGGAGCTCAAAGAGTGACTTTTGATCAAATTTCCCAATTAAGACTAGAAACAAGTTTAGTTAGTAGCAATTAAAAATAATAACTATGTAATACTACTCTCAGCTCTTGCAAACCATATTTTCTCCCCGATTGGGCCCTTTTCGTCTCTTATAAGGTCTAGTTCAGGCTAATCGAGACTGAACGTTGGACTTTTTGCATAGTTTCATGTATAATTACTACTAATTAAACTAGTTTCCAGTCTTAATTGGAAATTTACTAAAAGTTAAACTTTCAACCCCAATTGGCCTGAATTAGGCCTTATAAGAGCTGATTAGGGCCCAAACGAGGAGAAAACGTGGTTTTCAAGAGCCCAGAGTAGTATGATAGTGTTTATATATATAATTACTACTAATTAAACTTGTTTCTAGTTTTTATTGAGAAGTTTGACCAATAATCAAACTTTCAACACCGATTGGCCTGAACTAGGCCTTATAAGAGCCGAATGGGACCAAACGGGAGGAAAATATGGTTTTTAAGGGCCGTCAATGGTCTTACTTAGTTTCTATGTATAATTAATACTAATTAACCTTGTCTCTAGTAAGTTGACTAAAAGTTGTTTCAGCCCCAATTAGCCTGAACCAGTCCTTATAATAGCCACCCAAATGAGGAGAAAATAAAGTTTTCAAGAGCTAAGAGTATTAATACATAGTTTTTTTGCATAATTACTATGATTGAACTAGTTTTCTAGTCTTAATTAGAAAGTTTTACCAAAAATCAAACTTTCTGCCCGATTGGCCTGGACTAGGCTTTATAATAGCCAAATAGGAACCAAATGGGAGGAAAATATGATTTTCAAGGGTCGTGAATGGTATTGCATAGTTCTATGTACAATTACTTCTGATTAACCTAATTTCTATTGTTAATTTGGAAGCTTAACCAAAAGTCAAACTTTAAAGCCTTGTTAACCTAAACTAGGCCTTATTAGAGCTGAATAGGGTTCAAATGGGGAGAAAATGTAGTTTTCAAGAGCAGCGAGTAGTATTACATAATTTTTATGTATAATTTCTACTAATTAAACTTGTTTCTAGTCTTAATTGGAAAGTTTGACCAAAGTCAGACTTTCTGTCCTGATTGCCCTGAACTAGGCCTTATATGAGCCGAATATGACCTAAATAGAGATAAAACATGATTTTAAAGTGCCAAGAGTATTACTACATAGTTTCTATGTACAATTGTGGCTAATTAATCTTATTTCTAGTGTTAATTGGAAAATTTGACAAAGAGTCAAATGTTCAGACCTGATTGGCTTGAACTAGGCCTTATAAGAGCCGAAAAGGGCCTAATCGGGGAGAAACTAGGGTTTTCAAGAGCTGGGAGTAGTATTACATAATTTTTATGTATAATTACTACTGATTAAACTTGCTTCTGGCCTTAATTGGAGATTTTGATCAAAAGTCACTCTTTCAACCCAGATTGGCCTGAGCTAGGCCTTTAAAAAGTCGAATATGACCTAAACAGGGAGAAAATATTGTTTAGGAGCTAGGAGTAGTATTACATAGTTTCTATATACAATTACAACTAATTAATTTGTTTCTACTATTAATCAGTAAGTTCGTATAAAAGTCAAATTTTCAGGCTCGATTGGCCTGAACTTGGCATTATAAGAGCAGAATAAGACTCAAACAAGGAGAAAACATACTTTCAAGACCCGGGAGTAGTATTACATAGTTTTTATGTATAATTACTATTAATTAAACTTGTTTCTATTCTTTATTGGGAAGTTTAATAAAAAGTCAAATCTTCAGTCCCGATTGGCCTGAACTAGGCATTAGAAAAGTCAAATAGAGCTCAAACAGGGAGAAAATATCTTTTCAAGAGCCGAGAGTAGTACTACATAGTTTTCATGTAAAATTACTATTAATTAAATTTGTTTCTATTCTTAATAGGGAAGTTAGACCAAAAGTCAAATCTTCAGCCCCGACTGGCCTCAACTGGGCATTATAAGAGCCGAACATGACCCAAATGAGAGGAAAATATGGTTTTCAAGAGACGTGAGTGGTATTACATAGTTTCTACATGCAATTACAACTAAATAACCTTGTTTCTAGAGTTAACTAGTTTAACTTGTTTTAGGATTATTTGAGAATTTTTGTCAAAAGTCAAATTTCAGCCCTGATTGGCCTGAATTAGGCCTTATAAGAGACGAATAGGGACAAACTTGAGGAAAACAAGGTTTAAAAGGGACGTGAATGGTATTACATAGTTTCTATGTATAATTACTACTAATTAACTTTGTTTCTAGTTTTAATTGGAAAGTTTGACCCAGAGTCAAACTTTCAGCCCCGATTGGCCTGAACTAGGCAATGTAAAGCTGATTAGGGTCCAAACGGGATAAAAATGAGGTTTTCAAGAGCCGAAAGTAGTCTGACATAGTTTTTATGTGCAATTACCACTAATTCAACTATTTTCTAGTCTCAATATGAAAGTTGACCAAAACCCAAACCTTCAGTTCTTATTAGCCTGAACTAGGCCTTATAAGAGCTGAATGGGGCCAAACGGGAGAAAAACATGATTTTCAAGTGCTGAGAGTGGATTATAGAGTTTCTATGCACAATTATTACTAATTAATCTTGTTTCTTATGTTAATTTAGAATTTTGATCAAAAGTCAAACTTTCAGTCATGATTGGCCTGAACTAGGCCTTGTAAGAGCCGATTAGGAATCAAACAATGTTTTTAAGAGCCGAGAGTAGTAATACATAGTTTTTATGTATAATTACTTTTATTAAACTAGTTTCTAGTCTTAATTGAGAAGTTTTACTAAAAGTCAAACTTTCAACCCCGATTGGCCTGAATTAGGCCTTATAAGAGCTGATTAGGACCCAAACGAGGAGAAAATGAGGTTTTCAAGTACCGGGAGTAGTATGACATAGTTTCATGTATAATTACTACTAATTAAACTAGTTTTCAGTCTTAATTGGAAAGTTTACTAAAAGTTGAATTTTAACCCCAATTGGCCTGAATTAGGCCTTATAAAAGCCGATTAGGGCCCAAACGAGGAGAAAACGTGGTTTTCAAGAGCCCGAAGTAGTATGACAGTGTTTTTATGTACAATTACTACTAATTAAACTTGTTCTAGTTTTTATTAGAAAGTTTGATCAAAAATCAAACATTCAACACCGATTGGCCTGAACTAGGCCTTATAAGAGTCAAATGGGACTAAACAGAAGAAACATAGTTTTTAAGGGCCGACAATGGTATTACGTAGTTTCTTTGTACAATTAATATTAATTAACCTTGTCTCTAGTAAGTTCGACCAAAAGTTATTTCAGCCTCAATTGGCCTGAACTAGTCCTTATAAAACTCACCAAAACGAGGAGAAAATAAAATTTTCTAGAGCTAAAGAGTATTAATACATAGTTTGCAATAGCTGGGAGTAGTATTACATAGTTATTATATATAATTGCTACTAACAAAACTTGTTTCTAGGCTTAATTGTGAAATTTGATTAAAAGTCACTCTTTTAGCCTCGATTGGCTTCAACTAGGACTTATAAGAGCCGAAAATGACCTAAACAGGATAGAACATTGTTTTAAAGAGCCAGGAGTTGTATTACATAGTTTCTATATACAATTACTACTAATTAAACTTGTTTCTACTCTTAATCAGGAAGTTTGTCCAAAAGTCAAACTTTCAGCCCCTATTGGCCTGAACTAGGTATTATAAGAGCATAGTATGGCTCAAACAAGGAGAAAATATGTTTTCAAGAGTCGGGAGTAGTATTATATAATTTTTATATATAATTACTACTAATTAAATATGTTTCTATTCTTAATTGTGAAGTCTAACCAAAAGTCAAACCTTCATTCCCGATTGGCCTAAACTAGGCATTCTAAGAGCCTAATAGGACTCAAACAGGGAGAAAATATGTTTTCAGGAGTCAGAAGTAGTATTACATAGTTTCTATGTATAACCACCACTAATTCAATTTGTTTCTATTCTTAAGTTGAAAGTTTGACCAAAAGTTTAACTTTTCAGTCCCGAATGACCTGAATTATGCCTTATATGAGCCGAATTGGGCCCAAATTGGAGGAAAATATGGTTTCAAGAGCTGAGAGTGGTGTTACTTAGTTTCTATGTACAATTACTGCTAATTATCCTTATTTCTTGTGTTAATTGGGTATTTTTACCAAAAGTCAAACTTTAACTCCAATTGGGCTGAACTAGGCCTTATAAGATACGAAAAGGGCCTAAACAGGGACAAAATGTGATTATCCAGAGCGGGAGCAGTATTTCATAGTTTTTATTTATAATTACTTCTAATTAAATTTTCTTCTAGTCTTAATTGGAAAGTTTGATCAAAAGTCAAACTTTCACCCCGATTGGCCTGAACTAGGAGCCAGATATAGCTTAAATAGGGAGAAAACTTGATTTTAAAGAGCCGAGAGGTAATATTATATAGTTTCTATATACAGTTACTACTACATAAACTTGTCTCTAGTCTTAATCTAGAAGTTTGACTTTTGTCAAACTTTCAGCCCTAGTTGGCCTGAATTAGAGCTTATAAAAGCCAAATGGGATGAAACAGGAGAAAAACATGGTTTTCAAGTGCCGTAAATGGTATTACAAAGTTTCTATATATAAGTACTACTGATTAACCTTATTTCTAATATTAATTTGTAAATTTGACTAAAAGTCAAAATTTAAAGCCTTGATTGGCCTGAACAAGGCCCTATAAAAGCTAAATAGGGTCCAAACGGGGATAAAATATAGTTTTTAAGAGAAGGGAGTAGTTTTACATTGTAACTTTATATAATTATTACAAATTAAACTTTTTTCAGGTCATAATTTAGAGGTTTGACTAAAAGTTAGATCTTTAGCCCTTATAAGCCTGAATTAGACCTTGTCAGAACTGAATAGTGTCGAAACGAAAGGAAAAATTATTTTCAAAAGCTGAAAGTAGTATCACATAGTTTCTATGAACAATTAATACTAATTAACCTAAGTTCTAATTTTAATTAGGAAGTTTGACAAAAAGTCAAACTTTCAACCCCGATTGGCCTGAACTAGGCCAGGAGCCAAATAGGGCCCAGACAGGGAGAAAACATGGTTTTCAAGAGTCGAGAGTAGTATCATATAGTTTTTATATATATTTTGATTAATTAAACTTGTTTATATTCTTAATTTGAAATTTTTGTCAAAAAATCAAACTTTTAGCCCCGATTGACCTAAATTAGGCCAAATAAGAGCTAAAAATAGGCCAAACCAGAAGAAAACATGGTTTTCTAGATCTAAGAGTTGTATAACATAGTTTCTATGTAAAATTACTGCTATTTTTTATTGTTTCTAGTGTTAATTGAGAAGTTTGACTAATAGTCAAACGTTCAACCACGATTGGCCTGAACTAGGCCTTATAAGAACTGAAAAAGGCCCAATCAGAGAGAAAATGTGATTTTCAAGAGCTGAGAATAGTATTACATAGTTTTTATATATAATTACTACTAATTAAACTTGTTTCTAGTCTTAATTGGAAAGTTTGACCAAAGTCAGACTTTCAGTCCCGATTGCCTTGAAATAGGCCTTATATGAGCCGATTATGACCTAAACAGAGAGAAAATATGGTTTTAAAGAGCTATGGGGTTTTATTACATAATTTCTATGTACAATTGTGGCTAATTAACCTTGTTTGTACTGTTAATTGGAAAGTTTAGCCCAAAGTTAAACGTTCAGCCCCGATTGGCCTGAACTAGGCCTTCTAATAGCAAAAAAGGGCCCAATCGGGAGAAACTACAATTTTCAAGAGCTAGGATAGTATTACATAGTTTTTATGTATAACTATTACTAATTAAACTTGTTTCTAGCCTTAATTGGAGAGTTTGATCAAAAGTCACTCTTTCAGCCCAGATTGGCCTGAGCCTAGGCCTTTAAAAAATCGAATATGATCTAAATAGGGAGAAAATATTGTTTAGGAGATAGGAGTAGTATTACATAGTTCTATATATAATTACTACTAATTAAACTTATTTCTACTATTAATCAGGAAGTTCGTCTAAAAGTCAAACTTTCATGCTTGATTAGCCTGAACTAGGCATTATGAGAGCAGAATAGGACTCAAAAAGGAGAAAACATGCTTTCAAGAGCCAGGAGTAGTATTACTTAGTTTTTATGTATAATTACTACTAATTAAACTTGTTTCGATTCTTTATTGGGAAGTATGATTAAAAAAAGTCAAATCTTAAGCCCTGATCAATGCCTGAACTAGGCATTATGAAAGCTGAATAGGGCTCAAATAGGAAAAAAACATCTTTTCAATAGCCGGGAGTTGTACTACATAGTTTTCATGTAAAATTCTACTAATTAAACTTTTCTCTCTCTATTCTTAATAGGAAAGTTTGACCAAAAGTGAAATCTTCAGCCCTGATTGGCCTCAACTGGGCATTATAAGAGCCGAACATGATCCAAACAAGAGAAAAATATGGTTTTTAAGAGTCGTGAGTGGTATTAAGTAGTTTCTATATGCAATTACTACTAAATAACCTTGTTTCTAGTGTTAATTAGATGTTTGATAGTTGGAAGTTTGACCAAACCCTCAAATTTTAGCCCCAATAAGCGTGCACTATGTCATATAAGAGTTGAATAGGGACTAAATGGGGAGAAATTGAGGTTTTCAAGAGTTAGGAGTAGTATTACGTAGTTTTTATATTTAACTACTATGAATTAAACTTATCTCTATACTTAATTTGAAAGATTGATCAAAAGTCAAAATTTTAACCCCGACTAGCCTGAAGTAGGCCTTATAAGAGTCTAATAGGGCCTAAACAGAGAGAAAATATGTCTTTAAAGAGCCGGGAATAGTATTAAATAATTTTTATATACAATTATTATTAATTAAACTTGTTTCTAACCTTAATCCGAATGTTTGACTAAAAGTCAAATTTTCAGCCCGATTGGCCTGAATGAGGCTTTATAAAAACCGAATAGGGCCTAAAAGGGGAGAAAACATGTTTTCAAGAGCCGAGAGTAGTATTAAATAGGTTTTATTTATAAATACTACTAATTAAATTTGTTTCTATTCTTAATTAGAAAGTTTGACTAAAAGTCAAACCTTCAGCCCTGATTGGCTTGATGAGGCATTATAAGAGCCAAATAGGACCCAAACTGGAGGAAAATATGATTTTCAGGAGTCGAGAGTAATATCACATAGTTTCTATGCATAACTACTATTAAATTAAACTTGTTTCTATTTTTAATTTGAAAGCTTGACCAGAAGTGAAAATTTCAGCCCCAATTGGCTGAACTAGGCCTCATCAGAGCCAAACAGGGCTCAAACGGGCAGAAAACATGATTTTCAAGAGCAAAAAGCGGTATTACATTTCTTCGATGTATAATTATTGTTAATTAATCTTGTTTCTAGTATTAATTAGGGAGTTTGATTAAAAGTCAAACTTTCACCCCGATTGGCATGAACTAGGCCTTATAAGAGCCGAATATGATCTAAACGGGAGAGAAAACTTGTTTTAAAGTGGTGGGAATAGTATTACATAGTTTCTATGTACAATTACGACAAATTAAACTAGTTTGTAGTCTTAATCTACAAGTTTGACCAAAAGTCAAATTTTGAGCTCTAATTGGCCTTATCTACGCATTATAAGAGCCGAATAGGGCCCAAACGGGGAGAAAACATGATTCTCAAAGGCCAGAAGTAGTATTACATAATTTATATATCAATTACTACTAATCAACCTTGTTCTAGTGTTAATTGAAAGTTTGACAAAAGTTTAAACTTTCTACATGGATTAGTTAGAACTAGGCTATATAAGAGCTAAATAGGGCCTAAAAAGGGAAGAAAATGAGGATTTTATGAGCTGAGATTAGTATTAAAAAGTTATTATGTATAACCACTATAGAGTAACTTTTTTCTATATTTAATTTTGAAGTTTGACCATAAATCAAACTTTCAACCCCGATTGATGAGAGCTAGGCCTTATAAGAGTCAAAATGGGACCAAACGGGAGGAAAACATGGGTTTTAAGTGTTGTGAATGGTATTACATAGTTTCTATGTAAAATTACTACTAATTAATCTTGTTTCTAGAGTTAATTGAGAAGTTTAACAAAGAGTCAAACTTTCAGCTATGATTAGCCTGAACTAAGTCTTATAAGAGTTGAATAGGGTCCATACTGGAAGAAAACACAGGTTTTAAAAGGCCAAAGTGGTATTACATAATTTTTTTTGTATCATTACTATTAATTAAACTTATTCTAGACTTAATTCAGAAGTTTGACCCAAAGTCAAACCTTCTGCCCTTATTGGCCTGAACTAAGCCTTGTAAGAGTCAAATAAGGCCCAAACGAAAGACGAACATAATTTTCAAAAGCTGAGAGTGCCATTTATATATTTTCTATGTAACTAATTAATCTTGTTTCTACTGGAGGAAAAAATAGTTTCGAGAGCTGAGAGTAGTGTTACATGTTTCTATGCACAATTACTGCTAATTATCTTTATTTCTTGTGTTAATTGGGTATTTTGAACAAAAGTCAAACTTTTAACCCCGATTGGCTTGAACTAGGCCTTATAAGATACGAATAAGGCCCAAACAGGGACAAAATATGATTATCCCGAGACGGGAATCGTTTTACATAGTTTTTATATATAATTACTTCTAATTAAACTTGTTTCTAGTCTTATTTGGGAAGTTTGATCAAAAGTCAAACTTTCACCCCGATTGGCCTGAACTAGGAGCCGGATTTGGCGTAAACAGGGAGTAAACTTGATTTTAAAGAGCCGCGAGTAGTATTTCATAGTGCTATATATAATTACTACTACTTAAACTTATTTCTAGTTTTAATCTAGAAGTTTAACTTTTGTCAAACTTTCAGCCTCTGGTTGACCTGAACGAGGCCTTATAAGAGCCGAGTTAGGGACCAACCAGGAGAAAAACATGGTTTTCAAGGGCCGTTAATGGTATTACAAAGTTTCTATGTATAAGTATAACTAATTAACCTTGTTTCTAATATTGATTGAGAAATTTGACCAAAAGTCAACTTTAAAGTACTGGTTGGCCTGAACTAGGCCTTATCAAAGCTTAATAGGGTCCAAACGGGGAGAAAATGCAGTTTTTACGAGCCGAGAGTAGTATTACATTGTAATTTTGTATAATTATTACTAATTAAACTTGTTTCAAGTGTAATTTAAAAATTTGACCAAAAGTCAAATCTTCATCTCTTATTGGCCTGAACTAGGTCTTATAAGAGCGTAATAGGGCCAAAACGGTAGGAAATATGTTTTTTAATAGCTTAAAGTGGTATTATATAGTTTCTTTATACAATTACTACTAAATAACCTAGGGTCTAATTTTAATTGGGAAGTTTAACTAAAAGTCAAACTTTCAACCCCAATTGGCCTGAACTGGTCTTATAAGAGCCAATTATGACCCAGACAGGGAGAAAACATGGTTTCAAGAGCCGAGAGTTATATCACATAGTTTTATATATAATTTCAATTAATTAAACTTGTTTCTATTGTTAATTTGGATTTTTTTAAGAAATCAAATTTTTAGCCCCGATTGACCTAAACTAGGTCATATAAGAGCTAAAAAGCGACCAGATCGAAGGAAAACATGATTTTCAAGAGCTGAGAGTTGTATTACATAGTTTCTATATAAAATTACTGCTATTTTATCATCTAGTATTATTTTGGAAGTTTGACCAAAAGTCAAACGTTCAGCCCTGATTGGCCTGAACTGGACCTTATAAGTGCTGAAAAAGGCCCAATCGGGGAGAAAATGCGATTTCAAGAACTTGGCGTAGTATCACATAGTTTTTATGTATTGTTACTACTATTTAAACTTGTTTCTAGTCTAAATTAGGAAGTTTAATCAAAGTCAGACTTTCATTCCCGATTGGCCTGAACTAAGCCTTATATGAGCTGAATATGACCTAACAGAGAGAAAATATGATTTTAAAGAGCTAGGAGTAGTATAACATAGTTTCAATGTACAATTGGTGCTAATTAGCCTTATTTCTAATGTGAATTGAAAAGTTCAGCAAAAAGTCCAACAGTGACAAAATGTGATTATTCAGAATCGGGAGTAATATTACATAGTTTTTATATATAATTACTTCTAATTAAACTTTCTTCTAGTCTTAATTGGGAAGTTTGATCAAAAGTCAAACTTTAACCCCGATTGGCCTGAACAAGGAGCCGGATATAGCTTAAATAGGGAGAAAACTTGATTTTAAAAAGCCGAGAGTAGTATTAAATAGTTTCTATAAGTTACTACTACTTAAACTTGTTTTCTAGTCTTGATTTTAAAAAAGTCCCAATCGAGGAGGAACTGTGATTTTCAAGAATTAGGAGTAGTATTACATAGTTTTATGTACAGTTACTACTAATTAAACTTGTTTCTAGTCTAAATTGAAAAGTTTGATCAAAGTCAGACTTTCAGTCTTGATTGGCCTGAACTAAGCCTTATATGAGCTGAATATGACCTAACAGAGAGAAAATATGATTTTAAAGAGCCAGGAGTAGTATTTAATAGTTTTAATGTACAATTGGTGCTAATTAACCTTATTTCTAATGTTAATTGAAAAGTCAGCAGAAAGTCCAACGTTCAGTCCCGATTAGCCTGAACTAGACCTTATAAGAGACGAAAAGGGCCCAATTAGGGAGAAAATATGGTTTGCAAGAGCTGGGAGTAGTATTACATAGTTATTATGTATAATTGCTACTAACTAAACTTGTTTCTAGTCTTAACTAGGAAATCTGATCAAAAGTCACTCTTCCAACCCCGATTGGCTTCAACTAGGACTTATAAGAGCCGAATATGACCTAAACAGGAAAAAAACATTCTTTTAATGAGTCACGAATAGTATTATATAGTTTTTATGTACAATTACTACTAATTAAACTTGTTTCTACTCTTACTCAGGAAGTTTGTCCAAAAGTCAAACTTTCAGCCCCTATTGGCCTGAACTAGGTATTATAAGAGCAGAATATCGCTCAAATAAGGAGAAAACATGTTTTTAAGAGTCGGGAGAAGTATTATATAGTTTTTATATATAATTACTACTAATTAAATATGTTTCTATTCTTAACTGTGAAGTCTGACCAAAAGTCAAATCTTCATTCCCGATTGGCCTGAACTAGGCATTATAAGAGCCAAATAGGACTCAAACAGGGAGAAAATATGTTTTCAGGAGTCAGAAGTAGTATTACATGGTTTCTATGTATAACCACTACAATTCAATTTAGTTCTATTCTTAAGTTGGAAGTTTGACCAAAAGTTTAACTTTTCGGCCCTGAATGACCTGAATTATGCCTTAAATGAGCCGAATTGGGCCTAAACTTGAGGGAAATATGGTTTCGAGAGCTGAGAGTGGTGTTACTTAGTTTCTATGTATAATTACCGCTAATTATTCCTGTTTCTTACGTTAATTGTGTATTTTTACCAAAATTCAAACTTTAACCCCAATTGGGCTGAATCAGGCCTTATAAGATACGAAAAGGGCCTAAACAGGGACAAAATGTGATTATCTAGAGCCGGGAGTAGTATTACATAGTTTTTATATATAAATACTTCTAATTAAACTTTTTTCTAGTCTTAATTGGGAAGTTTGATCAAAAGTCAAACTTTACCCTGATTGGCCTGAACTAGGAGCCATCTAGCTTAAATTGAGAGAAAACTTGATTTTAAAGAGCCGAGAGTAGTATTATATAGTTTCTATATGCAGTTACTACTACTTAAACTTATTTCTAGTCTTAATCTGGAAGTTTGACTTTTGTCAAACTTCCAACCCCGCTTGGCCTGAACTAGGCCTATAAGAGCCGAATGGGACCGAACGGGAGGAAAACATGGTTTTCAAGTGCTGTGAATGGTATTAAAAAGTTTCAATGTATAAGTACTACTAATTAACCTTATTTCTATTATTAATTGGTAAATTTGACTAAAAGCTAAATTTTAAAGCCCTGATTGGCCCGAACAAGGCCTTATTATAAAAACTAAATAGGGTCCAAACGGGGAGAAAATATAGTTTTCAAGAGACGGGAGAAGTTTTACATTGTAATTTTGTATAATTACTACTAATTTAACTTGTTTTAGGTCTTAATTTAAATGTTTGACCAAAATCAAATCTTCAACCCTTATGGGTCTGAATTAGGCCTTGTAAGAGCCGAATAGGGCCGAAACGGGAGGAAAAATTATTTTCAAAAGCTGAAAGTAGTATCACATAATTTCTATGTACAATTACTACTAATTAACCTATGTTCTAATTTTAATTGAAAAGTTTGACTAAAAGTTAAACTTTCAACCTCGATGGCCTGAACTAAGCCAAGAGCCAAATAGGGACCAGACAGGGAGAAAACATGGTTTTCAAGAGCCGAGAGTAGTATCATATACTTTTATATATAATTTTGATTAATTAAACTTGTTTATATTCTTAATTTAGAATTTTTTTCAAAAATCAAACTTTTAGCCCTGATTGACCTAAATTAGGCCTTATAAGAGCTAAAAATGGGTCAAACCAGAGGAAAACATGGTTTTCTAGATCTGAGAGTTTTATTACATAATTTCTATGTAAAATTACTACTATTTTTTCTTGTTTCTAGTGTTAATTGAGAAGTTTGACTAAAACTTAAATGTTCAACCCCGATTGGCCAGTAGTAGGCCTTATAAGAACCGAAAAGGCCCAATCGGGGAGAAAATGTGATATTTAAGAGCTCGGAATAAAATTACATAGTATTTATATATAATTATTACTAATTAAACTTATTTCTAGGCTTAATTGGAAAGTTTGATCAAAGTCAGACTTTCAGTCCGATTGCCCTGAACTAGGCCTTATATGAGCCGATTATGACCTAAATAGAAAGAAAATATGGTTTTAAAGAGTTAGGAGTTTTGTTATATAGTTTCTATGTACAATTGTGGCTAATTAATTTTGTTTCTACTGTTAATTGGAAAGTTTGACCCAAAGTCAAATGTTCAGCCCCAATTGGCCTGAAACTAGGTCTTATAAGAGCCAAAAAGGGCCCAATCGGGAGAAACTATAATTTTCAAGAGCTGGAGTAGTATTACATAGTTTTTATATATAATTACTACTAATTAAACTTGTTTCTGGCCTTAATTGGAGAGTTTGATCAAAAGTCACTCTTTTAGCCCAGATTGGCCTGAGCCAAAGCCTTTAAAAAGCCGAATGTGACCTAAACAGGGAGAAAATATTGTTTAAGAGCTAGAATTAGTATTACATAGTTTTTATATATAATTACTATTAATTAAACTTGTTTCTACTATTAATCAGGAAGTTCGCCTAAAAGTCAAACTTTCATGCTCGATTGGCCTGAACTAGGCATTATAAGAGCAGAATAGGACTCAAATAAGGAGAAAACATGCTTTCAAAAACCGGGAGTAGTATTATTAGTTTTTATGTATAATTACTACTAATTAAACTTGTTTTTATTCTTTATTGGGAAGTTTGATAAAAAGTCAAATCTTCAGCCTCGATTGGCCTGACTTAGGCATTATAAATGTCGAATAGGGCTCAAACTCGGAGAAAGCATCTTTTCAAAAGCTGGGAGTTGTACTACATAGTTTTTATATAAAATTACTAATAATTAAACTTGTTTCTATACTTAATAGGGAAGTTTGACCAAAAGTGAAATCTTTAGCCCCGATTGGCCTCAACTGGGCATTATAAGAGCCGAACATGACCCAAACAAGAGAAAAATATGATTTTCAAAAGCTATGAGTGATATTACATAGTTTTTATGTGATATTACTACTAAATAACCATGTTTCTAGTGTTAATTGGATGTTTGATAATTAAAAGTTTGACCAAAAGTCAAATTTCAGCCCCGATACGCATGCACTATGCCATATAAGAGTTAAATAGGGACTAAACGGGGAGAAATTGAGGTTTTCAAGAGCTAGAAATAGTATTACATAGTTTTTTACATATAACTACTATAAATTAAAATTATCTCTGTAGTTAATTTGAAAGATTGACCAAAAGCCACAGTTTTAGCTCCGACCAGCCTGAAGTAGGCCTTATAAGAGCCTAATAGGGCCTAAATAGAGAGAAAATATGTCTTTAAAGAGCTGGGAGTGGTATTAAATAGTTTTTATGTACAATTACTATTAATTAAACTTGTTTCTAGCCTTAATCTGAATGTTTGACTAAAAGTCAAATTTTCAGCCCGATAGGCCTGAACGAGGCTTTATAAGAACCGAATAGGGCCTAAAAGGGGAGAAAACATGTTTTCAAGAACCGGGAGTAGTATTACATAGTTTTTATTTATAATTCTACTAATTAAATTTGTTTCTATTCTTAATTCAAAAGTTTGACCAAATGTCAACCTTCAGCCCTGATTGGCTTGAATGAGGCATTATAAAAGCCAAATAGGACCCAAACAGGAGGAAAATATGATTTTCAGGAGTCGAGAGTAATATCACATAGTTTTTATGCATAACTACTACTAATTAAACTTGTTTCTATTTTTAATTTGAAAGCTTGACCAAAAGTGAAATTTTTAGCCCCAATTGGCTGAACTAGGCCTCATCAGAGCCAAACAAGACTCAAACGGGTGGAAAACATGATTTTCAAGAGCAAAAAGCAGTAGTACATTTCTTCAATGTATAATTATTGTTAATTAACCTTGTTTCTAGTATTAATTAGGAAGTTTGATTAAAAGTCAAACTTTCATTCCGATTGGCATGAACTAGCCTTATAAGAGCCGAATTTGACCTAAACGGGGGAGAAAACTTGGTTTTAAAGTGGAGGGAGTAGTATTACATAGTTTCTATATACAATTACGACTAACTAAACTAGTTTGTAGTCTTAATCTAGAAGTTTGACCAAAAGTCAAATTTTGAGTCTGATTGGCCTTATCTACGCATTATAAGAGCTGAATAGGGCCCAAAAGGGGAGAAAACATGATTCTCAAAGGTCAGAAATAGTATTACATAATTTCTATATCAATTACTACTAATCAACCTTGTTCTAGTGTTAATTAAAAGTTTGACAAAAGTTTAAACTTTCTACATGGATTAGTCAGAACTAGGCTAATATAAGAGCTGAATATGCCTTAAAGGGGAGAAAATGAGGTTTTTATGAGCTGAGAGTAGTATTAAAAATTTATTATGTATAACCACTATAAATTAAACTTTTTTCTATTTTTAATTTTAAGGCTTGACCATGAGTCAAACTTTCAACCCCGATTGATGAGAACTAGGCCTTATAAGAGTTAAAATGGACAAAACAGGAGGAAAACATAGTTTTTGAGTGCTGTGAATGGTATTACATAGTTTCTATGTATAATTACTACTAATTAATCTTTTTTCTAGAGTTAATTGAGAATTTTGACAAAGAGTCAAACTTTCACCTATGATTGGCCTGAAATAAGTCTTATAAGAGCTAAATAGGGTCCATATAGGAAGAAAATACAGTTTTTAAAAGGCAAAAGTAGTATTACATAATTTTTATGTATAATTACCACTAATTAAACTTGTTCTAGACTTAATTTTGAAGTTTGATCAAAAGTCAAACCTTCTGCCCTTATTGACTTGAAGTAGGCCTTGTAAGAGTCAAATAAGGTCCAAACGAAAGACAAACATGATTTTCAAGAGCTGAGAGTGGTATTTACATATTTTCTATGTAACTAATTAATCTTGTTTCTACTGTGCCTAGTTCAAGCCAATCAAGGTTATAAGTTTGACTTTTTTAGTCAAACTTATAACCCTGATATTAGCTTTAACTAGGCCATATAATAGCCGATTAAGGCCCAAATAGGGAGAAAATGAGATTTTCAAGAGCCGGCGTAGTATTACATAGTTTTTATGTATAACTGCTAAAAATTAAACTGTTTTGTATTCTTAATTTGAAAGTTTAACTAAAGTCAAACTTTCAACCCCGATTGGTCTGAGTACCATACAAGGGCCGAGGGCCCAAACAGGAAGGAAACATGGTTTCAAGAGCTGAGAGTGGTAATTCATAGTTTCTATGTACAATTACTGCTAATTAACCTTATTTCTAATATTAATTAGGACGTTTGACCTAAAGTCAAACTTTCAGTCCCGATTGGCCTGAAGTAGGCCTTATAAGAGCGGAATAAGGCCCAAACGGGTGTTACACATGGTTTTCAAGAGCTGAGAGTAGTATCACATAGTTTCTATATATAACTACTAGTAATTAGACTTGTTTTTATCCTTAAGTTGGAAGTTTTACTAAAAGTCAAACTTATAGCTACGATTGAACTGAACCAGACCTTATAAATATTCGGCTCTTATAAGTCCTAGTTGAAGCCAATCGGGGCTGAAAGAGTGACTTTTGATCAAATTTCGCAATTAAGATTAGAAACAAGTTTTGTTAGTAGCAATTATACATAATAACTATGTAATACTACTCCCAGCTCTTGCAAACCATATTTTCTCCCCGATTGGAACCTTTTCGTCTCTTATAAGGTCTAGTTAAAGCTAATCGGGACTGAACGTTGGACTCTTTTCTGAACTTTTCAATTAACATTAGGAACAAGAATAATTAGCACTAATTGTACATAAAAACTATGCAATACTACTCCTGGCTCTTTAATATATTATTTTCTCTCTGTTAGGTCATATTCAGCTCATATAAGATTCAAGCCAATCGGGACTGAAAGTCCGACTTTGGTCAAACTTCCCAATTTAGACTAGAACAAGTTTAATTAGTAGCAACTGAACATAAAAACTATGTAATACTACTCTCAGCTCTTGAAAATCGCATTTTCTCCCCGATTGGGCCCTTTTCGGCTCTTATAAGGCTTAGTTCAGGCCAATCGGGGCTGAACATTTGACTTTTGGTTAAACTTTCAAATTAATACTAGAAACATGGTAAAATAGCAGTAATTTTACATAGAAACTATGTAATACAACTCTCAGCTCTTGAAAATCATGTTTTCCTCCGATCTGGCCTAGTTTAGGTCAATCGAGGCTAAAATTTGATTTCTTAAAAAAATTCAAATTAAGAATAGAAATAAGTTTAATTAATTGAAATTATATATAAAAACTATGTGATACAACTCTCGGCTCCTGAAAATCATGTTTTCTCCCTGTCTGGGCCCTATTTGGCTCTTATAAGACCAGTTCAGGCCAATGGTGTTGAAAGTTTAACTTTTATTTAAACTTCCCAATTAAAATTAGAACCTAGGTTATTTAATAGTAATATTACATAGAAACTATGTAATACCACTTTAAGCGATTGAAAACCATATTTCCTCCCATTTAGGCCCTACTCCGCTCTTATAAGACCTAGTTCAGGCTAATAAGAGATGAAGATTTGACTTTTGGTCAAACTTCTAAATAAAGACTTGAAACAAGTTTAATTAGTAGTAATTTTACAAAATTACAATGTAATATTACTCTCGACTCTTAAAAACTGCATTTTCTCCCCATTTGGACCCTATTTAGCTTTGATAAGGCCTAGTTCAGGCCAACCAGGAGTTTAAAGTTTGACATTTGGTCAAATAATTCAATCAATATTAGAAATAAGGTTAATCAATTGTACTTGTACATAGAAACTTTGCAATACGATTCATGGCCCTTGAAAACCGTGTTTTTCTCCTGTTTGGTCCCTACTCGGCTCTTATAAGGCCTAGTTCGAGCCAACCAGGGGCTGAAAGTTTGACAAAAGTCAAACTTCTAGATTAAAACTAAAACAAGTTTAAGTAGTAGTAATTATATAAAAAACTATTTAATACTACTCGCGGCTCTTTAAAATCAAGTTTACTCCATGTTTAAGCCATATCCCGCTCCTAGTTCAGGCCAATTGGGGTGAAAGTTTGACTTTTGATCAAACTTCCCAAATGAGACTAGAAACAAGTTTAATTAGAAGTAATTATATATAAAAACTATGTAATACGACTCCCGTCTCTAGATAATCATATTTTATCCCTGTCTGGGCCTTATTCGTATCTTATAAGGCCTAATTCAAGCCAATCGGGGTTAAACGTTTGACATTTAGTTAAAATACCTAATTAACACAAGAAACAAGGATAATTAGCAGTAATTGTACATAGAAACAATGTAACACCACTCTCAGCTCTTGAAACCATATTTTTCTCCAGTTTGGGCCCTATTCGGCTCTTTTAAGGCATAATTCAGATCTATTAGGGCTGAAAGTTTAACTTTCGGTCAAACTTCCAACTTGAGAATAGCAAACTGATTAGTAGTAGTTATACATAGAAACTATGTGATACTACTTCTAACTCTTGAAAACCTTGTTTTCTTCCCGTTTGGGCACTATTATGCTCTTATAAGACTTGGTTCAGGCCAATCGGAGCTGAAAATTTAATTATTGGTAAAACATTCCAATTAAGAATAGAAACAAATTTAGTTTATAGTAATTATAAATAAAAATAATGTAACACTACTCTCACCTATTGAAAACTTCATTTTCTCCCCGTTTGGGAATTATTCGGCTCTTATACGGCTTAGTCCAGGCCAATACGGGGCTAAAAGTTTGACTTTTGATCAAACTTCCCAATTAGCACTAGAAAAAAGGTTAATTAGTTGTAATTGTATATAGAAACTATGGAATAACACTCTCAGCTCTTGATAACAATATTTTCTTTTCCTTTGGGTCCTATTCGGCGCTTATAAGGCCTAGTTAAGGCCAGTAAGGGCTGAAGGTTTGACTTTTCA
This sequence comes from Agave tequilana, assembly GCA_038442645.1. NCBI lineage: Eukaryota > Viridiplantae > Streptophyta > Magnoliopsida > Asparagales > Asparagaceae > Agave > Agave tequilana. The sequence goes on along the minus strand of JAVJIF010007455.1, from coordinate 24,514 downwards.
TCAAACCTCCCAATTAAGATTAGAAATAAGTTTAATTAGGAGTAATTATACATAAAAACTTTGTAATACTACCCCAGTTCTTAAAAACTGCATTTTCTTCCCGTTTGGACCCTATTGGGTTCTTATAAGACCTAGTTCAGACCAATTCGGGGCTGAAAGTTTGATGTTTAGTCAAACATCTAAATTAAGAATAGAAACTAGTTTAATTAGTAGTTATACATATAAACTATGTGATACTACTCTCGGCTCTTAAAAACCATATTTTCTTCCTATTTTATAAGGCCTGGTTCAGGCCAGTCGAGGCTGAAAGTTTGACTTTTGGTCTTCCTAATTAAGACTGGAAAAAATTTAATAGTGGTAATTATACATAAAAACTATGTAATATGCTCTCGGCTATTGGAAACTGCATTTCTCTTTATTTGGACCCTATGGCTAATCGGGGCTGGAAGTTTGACTTTTGGTCAAACTTCTAATTTGTTAGAAACAAGGTTAATTATTAGTAATTAGATAAAAAAATTATGCAATACCACTCACGGCTTTTGAAAACTATATTCTCCTCTTGTTTAGATCCTATTTGGTTCTTATAATGCCTCATTCAGGTCAATCAGGGCTGAAGGTTTAACATTTATTCAAACTTCCTTTTTAAAAATAGAAACAAGTTTAATTAGTAGTAATTATATATAAAACTATGTAATACTACTCCCGGCTCTTGAAAACATGTTCTCTCTCCTTTTTGGGCCTATTCCGTTATTATAAAGCCTAGTTCAGCCCAATCGGGGCTTTTTGTCAAACTTCCAGATTAAGGCTCGAAACAAGTTTAATTAACAGTAATTGTAAATAGAAACTTTATAATACTAAACCCGGCTCTTTAAAATCATGTGTTCTCCCTGTTTAGGTCCTATTTGGCTCTTATAAGGCCTACTTCAGGCTAGTCAGGGCTAAAAATTTGACTTTTGATCAAACTTTCAAATTAAGTACAGAAATAAGTTTAATTTATAGTAGTTATATGTAAAAACTATGTAATACTACACCTTGCTTTGGTAAACCTTATTTTCTCACCGTTTAGGCCCTATTCAACTCTTAAATAGCCTAGTATAAGCTTTCAGGGCTGAAAGTTTGACTTTTTTCAAACTTTCAATTAACACTAGAAATAATGTTATTTAATAGTAAATGCATATAGAAAATATGTATTACCACTCATGGCTCTTGAAAATCATATTTTCCTCCCGTATAAAGCCTAATTCAGGCCGATCGACGCTGAAAGTTTTACTTTTAATCAAGCTTCCCAATTAAGACCAGAAACAAGTTTAATTAGTAGTAATTATATATAAAAACTATGTAATATTACTCTCTGCTCTTGAAAACTGCATTTTCTCCCCCATTTGGACCCTATTCAGCTCTAATAAGGCCTAGTTCATGAGAACTTTAAAGTTTGACTTTTAGTCAAGCTTCCCAATTAACACTAGAAATAAGGTTAATCAGTAGTAATTGTACATAGAACTATGCAACACCATTCACGACCATTGAAAACATCATTTTCTCCCCATTTAGGCCCTATTCAACTCTTATGTGGCCTAGTGCAGGCTTTCGAGGCTGAAAGTTTGACTATTATTCAAACTTTCAATTAACACTAGAAACAAGGTTATTTAATAGTAATTGCATATAGAAAATATGCAATACCACTCATGACTCTTGAAAATCATGCTTTCCTCCCGTTTGGGTCCTTTTTGACTCATATAATTCGTAGTAGTTCAGGCCATCGAGGCTGAAGATTTGGCTTTTGGTCAAACTTCCCAATTAAGAATAGAAAAGGGTTTAATTAGTAGTAATTATACATAAAAACTATGTAATACTACTCTCAGCGCTTGAAAACAAATTTTATCCCCGTTTGAGCCCTACTCGTCTCTTATAATGCCTAGTTCAGGCTAATCGGAGCTGAGATTTGACTTTTGGTCAAACTTTCAAATTAAGAATAGAAACAAGTTTAATTAGTAGTAATTATACATAAAAACTATGTAATACTACTCCTGGCTCTTGAAAACATGTTTTCTCCCTGTTTGAATTTTATTCGGCTATAATAATGTCTAGTTCAGGCCAATCGGGACTGAAAGTTTAGATAAACTTCCTTATTAAGAGTAGAAACAAGTTTAATTAGTAGTTAATATATATAAAAACTATGTAATACTACTCCTGGCTCTTTAAAACAATGTTTTCTCCATTTTAGGTCATATTCGGCTCTTATAAGGCCTAGTTCAGGCTAATCGGGGCTAAAAGAGTAACTTTTGATCAAACTTCCCAATTAAGACTTAAAAAAGTTTAATTAATAGTAATTATACATAATAACTATTTAATACTACTCCCAGTTCTTGAAAATCGTATTTTTTGGCTCTTATAAGGTCTTATTCAGGCCAATAGGGACTAAACATTTGACTTTTTACAAACTTTCTAATTAACATTAGAAACAAAGTTAATTAGCAGCAATTGTATATATAAACTATGTAATACTACTTCTTGCTCTCTAAAATCATTTTTTCTCTCAGTTAGGTCATATTTGGCACATATAGGCCTAGTTCAAGCCAATCGGGAAAGAAAGTCTGACTTTCAAGCCAATCGGGGTTAAAAGTTTGACTTTTAGTTAAAATACCCAATTAGCACAAGAAACAAGGATAATTATAATAATTGTACATAGAAACAATGTAACACCACTCTCAGCACTTGAAACCATGTTTTCCTCCAGTTTGGGACCTATTCGGCTCTTTTAAGGCATAATTCAGATCAATCGGGGCTGAAAGTTTAACTTTCGGTCAAACTTCCAACTTGAGAATAGCAAACTGATTAGTAGTAGTTATACATAGAAACTATGTGATACTACTTCCAACTCTTAAAAACCTTGTTTTCTCCCCGTTTGGGCCCTATTATGCTCTAATAAGACTTGGTTCAGGCCAATCGGAGCAGAAAGTTTAACTATTAGTAAAACATTCCAATTAAGAATAGAAACAAATTTAGTTTCTAGTAATTATATGTAATACTACACTCACCTATTGAAAACTTCATTTTCTCCCCGTTTGGGACCTATTCGGCTCTTATCCGGCTTAGTCCAGGCCAATTCGGGGCTAAAAGTTTGACTTTTGATCAAAGTTTCCAATTAGCACTAGAAAAAGGTTAATTAGTTGTAATTATATATAGAAACTATGTAATAATACTCTCAGCTCTTGATAACAATATTTTCCTTTCCTTTGGGCCCTATTCGGCGCTTATAAGGCCTAGTTAAGGCCAATAAGGCTGAAGGTTTGACTTTTCATCAAACCTCCCAATTAAGATTAGAAACAAGTTTAATTAGTAGTAATTATACATAAAAACTATGTAATACTACCTCAGCTCTTAAAAACTGCATTTTCTCCCCGTTTGGACCCTATTGGGTTCTTATAAGACCTAGTTCAGGCCAATTCGGGGATGAAAGTTTGACGTTTAGTCAAACATCTAAATTAAGAATAGAAATTAGTTTAATTAGTAGTTATACATATAAACTATGTGATACTACTCCCGGCTCTTAAAAACCATATTTTCTCCCCGTTTTATAAGGCTTGGTTCAGGCTAGTCGAGACTGAGAGTTTGACTTTTGGTCTTTCTAATTAAGGCTGAAAGTTATACATATAAACAAGTTTAATAGTGGTAATTATACATAAAAACTATGTAATATGCTCTCGGCTATTGGAAACTACATTTCTCTTTATTTGGATCCTATGGCTAATCGGGGCTGAAAGTTTGACTTTTGGTCAAACTTCCAATTTGTTAGAAACAAGGTTAATTAGTAGTAATTAGATAAAAAATTATACAGTACCACTCATGGCCCTTGAAACTATATTCTCCTCCTATTTGGATCCTATTTGGCTCTTATAATGCCTCATTCAGGCCAATCAGGGCTGAAGGTTTGATATTTATTCAAACTTCCTTTTTAAAAATAGAAACAAGTTTAATTAGTAGTAATTATATATAAAACTATGTAATACTACTCCCGGCTCTTGAAAACATGTTCTCTCTCCTTTTTGGGCCTATTCCGTTATTATAAAGCCTAATTCAGCCCAATCGGGGCTTTTTGTCAAACTTCTAGATTAAGGCTCGAAACAAGTTTAATTAACAGTAATTGTAAATAGAAACTTTATAATACTACACCCTGCTCTTTAAATTCATGTGTCTCCCTGTTTAGGCCCTATTTGGCTCTTATAAGGCTTACTTCAGGCTTTTGACTTTTGATCAAACTTTCAAATTAAGTACAAAAATAAGTTTAATTTATAGTAGTTATATGTAAAAACTATGTAATACTACACCTTACTTTGGTAAACCTTATTTTCTCACAGTTTAGGCCCTATTCAACTCTTAAATAGCCTAGTTCAAGCTTTCAGGGCTGAAAGTTTGACTTTTTTCAAACTTTTAATTAACACTAGAAATAATGTTATTTAATAGTAAATGCATATAGAAAATATGTATTACCACTCATGGCTCTTGAAAACCATATTTTCCTCCCGTCTGAGTCCTGTTCGGCTCTTATAATTCCTAATTGAGGCCAATCAGGGCTGAAGATTTGGTTTTTGGTCAAACTTTTCAATTAAGAATAGAAACAAGTTTAATTTGTAGTAATTATACATAAAAACTATATAATACTACTTTCGACTCTTCAAAACATATTTTCTCCCTATTTGAGCCCTTATTCGGCTCTTCTAATGTCTAATTCAGGCCAATCGGGCCTGAGATTTGACTTTTCGTCAAACTTTTCAATTAAGAATAGAAACAATTTAATTAGTAGTATTTTTACATAAAAACTATGTAATACTACTCCCGGCTCTTGAAAACATGTTTTCTCCTTATTTGAATTTTATTTGGCTCTTATAATGCCTAGTTCAGGCCAATCAGGGCTAAAAGTTTGACTTTTGGACAAACTTCCTGATTAAGAATAGAAACAAGTTTAATTAGTAGCATTTGTACATAGAAACTATGTAAAACTACTCTTGGCTCTTTAAAACAATGTTTTCTCCATGTTTAAGTCATATTCAACCCTTATAAAGCCTAATTCAGGCCGATCGACGCTGAAAGTTTTACTTTTAATCAAGCTTCCCAATTAAGACTAGAAACAAGTTTAATTAGTAGTAATTATATATAAAAACTATGTAATACTACTCACTGCTCTTGAAAACTGTATTTTCTCCCCATTTGGACCCTATTCAGCTCTAATAAGGCCTAGTTCAGGAGGGCTTTAAAGTTTGACTTTTAATCAAGCTTCCCAATTAATACTAGAAATAAGGTTAATCAGTAGTAATTGTACATAGAACTATGCAACACCATTCAACCCCGTTGAAAACATCATTTTCTCCCCATTTAGGCCCTATTCAACTCTTATGTGGCCTAGTGCAGGCTTTCGGGGCTAAAAGTTTGACTATTATTCAAACTTTCAATTAACACTAGAAACAAGGTTTTTTTAATAGTAATTGCATATAGAAAATATGCAGTACTACTCATGGCTCTTGAAAACCATACTTTCCTCCCGTTTGGGTCCTTTTTGACTCTTATAATTCATAGTAGTTCAGGTCAATCGACGCTGAAGATTTGGCTTTGTTCAAACTTCCCAATTAAGAATAGAAAAGGGTTTAATTAGTAGTAATTTTACATAAAAACTATGTAATACTACTCTCAGCTCTTGAAAATAAATTTTCTCCTCGTTTGAGCCCTACTCGGCTCTTATAATGCCTAGTTCAGCTAATCGGGGCTGAGATTTGACTTTTGGTCAAACTTTCAAATTAAGAATAGAAACAAGTTTAATTAGTAGTAATTATACATAAAAACTATGTAATACTACTACTGGCTCTTGAAAACATGTTTTCTCCCTGTTTGAATTTTATTCGGCTATAATAATGCCTAGTTCAGGCCAATCGGGGCTGAAAGTTTCAATAAACTTCCTGATTAAGAGTAGAAACAAGTTTAATTAGTAGTAATATATATAGAAACTATGTAATACTACTCCTGGCTCTTTAAAATAATGTTTTCTCCATTTTAGGTCATATTCGGCTCTTATAAGGCTTAGTTCAGGCTAATCGGGACTGAAAGAGTGACTTTTGATCAAACTCTCAATTAAGACTAAAAAAAGTTTAATTAATAGTAATTATACATAATAACTATTTAATACTACTCCCAGTTCTTGAAAATCGTATTTTTGGCTCTTATAAGGTCTTGTTCAGGCCAATAGGGACTAAACATTTGACTTTTTATCAAACTTTCTAATTAACATTAGAAACAAAGTTAATTAGTAGCAATTGTATATATAAACTATGTAATACTACTTCTTGCTCTCTAAAATCATTTTTGCTTTGAGTTTAGGTCATATTTGGCACATATAGGGCTAGTACAAACCAATCGGGAAAGAAAGTCTGACTTTGATCAAACTTCCCAATTTAGACTAGAAATAAGTGAAATTAGTAGTAATTATATATAAAAACTATGTAATACTACTCTCGACTCTTGAAAATCATATTTTCACCTAGATTAAGCTGTCGGGGCTAAATATTTGACTTTTGATCAAATTTCCAAATTAACACTAGAAACAGGTAAATAATATTTTAGCTCTTGAAAACTAATAGTAATTGTACATAAAAACTATGTAATATAACTCTCAGCTCTTGAAAATCATGTTTTTCTCTGGTTTAGCCCCTTTTTAGCTCTTATATGGCTTAGTTCAGGATAATCGGGACTAAAAGTTTGAATTCTGAAAAATCTAAATTAAGAATAGAAACAAGTTTAATTAATAGAAATTATACATAAAAATAATGTGATACTACTCCTGGCTCTTGAAAACTATATTTTCTCCCTGTCCGGGCCCTATCTGGCTCTTATAAGGCTGAGTTGAGGCCAATCGGGGTTGAAAGTTTGACTTTTAGTTCAACTTTCTAATTAAAATTAGAACCTAGGTTAAATAGTAGTAATTGTACATAAAATTATGTAAAACCACTTTCCCCTATTGAAAAGCATATTTCCTCCCGTTTGGACCCTATTCCGCTCTTATAAGGCCTAATTAGCATAAGGGCTAAAAATTTGACTTTTGGTCAAACTTCTAAATAAAGACTTGAAACAAGTTTAATTAGTAGTAATTATACAAAATTACAATATAATACTACCCCTGGCTCTTGAAAACTGCATTTTCTCCACTTTTGGACCCTATTCAGCTTTTATAAGGCCTAGTTTAGGCCAGTCAGGGCTTTAAAGTTTGACTTATGGTCAAATTTCTCAATTAATATTAGAAACAAGGTTAATAAGTTATACTTGTACATAAAAACTTAGTAATACCATTCACGGCCCCTGAAAACCATGTTTTTCTCATGTTTGGTCCCTATTCGGCTCCTATAAGGCCTACTAATCATATCAACCAGGGCTGAAAGTTTGACAAAAGTCAAGCTTCCCAGATTAAAACTAGAAACAAGTTTAAGAAGTAGTAATTATATATAGAATTATGTGATACTACTCGCAGCTCTTTAAAATTAAGTTTACTCCCTGTTTAAGCCATATTCGGCTCCTAGTTCAGGCCAATCGGGGTGAAAGTTTGACTTTTAATCAAACTTCCTAATTAAGACAAGAAATAAATTTAATTAGAAGTAATTATATATAAAAACTATGTAATATGACTCCCATCTTTGATAATCACATTTTGTTCCTGTTTGGACCTTATTCCTTCTTATAAGGCCTAGTTCACGCAAATCAGGGTTAAAAGTTTGACTTTTGGTCAAAATACCTAATTAATATAAGAAATAAGGATAATTAGCAGTAATAGTACATAGAAACTATGTAACACCACTCTCAGCTCTCGAAACCATGTTTTCCTCCAGTTTGGGCCCTATTCGGCTCTAATAAGGCATAATTCAGGTCAATCGGAGTTGAAAGTTTAACTTTCGGTCAAACTTTCAACTTAAGAATAAAAAGAAATTGAATTAGTAGTAGTTATACATAGAAACTATATGATACTATTCCCAGCTCGTGAAAATCATGTGTTCTCCCCGTTTGGGCCCTATTTTGCTCTGATAAGGCCAGGTTCAGGCCAATCGGGGCTGAAAGTTTAACTTTTGATAAAACTTCCCAATTAAGAATAGAAACAAATTTAGTCAGTAGTAATTATACATAAAAACCATGTAATACTACTCCCAGCTATTGAAAACTTCATTTTCTCTCTGTTTGTTCCCTTTTCGGCTCTTATACGGCTTAGTCTAGGTCAATAGAGGCTAAAAGTTTGACTTTTGATCAAACTTCCTAATTAACACTAGAAACAAAGTTAATTAGTTATAATTGTATATATAGAAATTATGTAGTAATACTATTAGCTCTTAACAGTAATTTTTCCCTTTCGTTTGGGTCCTATTCGGCTCTTAAAGGCCTAGTTCAGGCCAATAAGAGATAAATGTTTGACTTTTCTTTAAACTTCCCAATTAAGACTAAAAAAACTTTAGTTAGTAGTAATTATATATAAAAAACTATGTAATACTACCCCTGACTCATGAAAAGTACATTTTCTCTCCGTTTGGACCCTATTGGGTTCTTATAAGGCCTTGTTCAAGCCAATTCGGAGCTGAAAGTTTGATTTTTGGTCAAACGTCAAAATTGAGAATAGAAATAAGTTTAATTAATTGTAGTGACATATAGAAACTATGTGATACTTTTCCCGGCTCTTATAAAACCATATTTTCTCCCCGTTTGGGCCTTTCTCGGCTCATATAAGGCCTGGTTCAGGCCAGCCGGGGCTGAAAGTTTGACTTTTAGTAAACTTGCTAATTAAGATTAGAAACAAATTTAATAGTGGTAATTATACATAAAATTATGTAATATACTCTCAGCTATTGGAAAGTGCATTTATTCTTATTTGGATCCTATGGCTAATTGGGGCTGAAGTTTGAACTTTGGTCAAACTTCCAATTGACACTAAAAACAAGGTTAATTAGTAGTAATTGATATAAAAACTATGCAATACCACTCACAGCTCTTAAAAACCATATTCTCCTCCCATTTGGGTCCTATTTGACTCTTATAATGCCTCATTCAGGCCAATCAGGGCTGAAGGTTTGACTTTTATTCAAACTTTCTAATTAAGAATAGAAACAAGTTTAATTAGTAGTAATTATATATAAAACTATATAATACTACTCCCGGCTCTTGAAAACATGTTTTCTTACTTTTTGGCCCTATTCGACTCATATAAAGTCTAGTTCAAGCTAATTAGGACTGAAAGTTTGACTTTTCGTCAAACTTCCAGATTAAAGCTAGAAAAAGGTTTAATTAATAGTAATTGTAAATAGAAACTTTGTAATACTACTCCCGACTCTTTAAAATCATGTGTTCTCCCTATTTGGGCCCTATTTGACTCTTATAATGCCTACTTCAGGCTAGTCGGGGCTAAAATTTGACTTTTGGTCAAACTTTCAATTAAGTACAAAAATAAGTTTAATTTATAGTAGTTATATATAAAAACAACATAATACTACTCTTTTCTCTGGAGAACCTCATTTTCTCACCGTTTAGGCCCTATTCAACTCTTAATTAGCCTAGTACAGCCTTTCAGGGCTGAAAGTTTGACTTTGTTCAAACTTTTAATTAACACTAAAAATAAGGTTATTTAATAGTAATTGCAAATAGAAAGTATGTAATACCACACATGGTTCTTGAAAACCATGTTTTCCTCCTGTCTGAGTCCTGTTCGGCTCTTATAATTCCTATTTCAGGCCAATCAGGGCTGAAGATTTGGTTTTAGGTCAAAATTCCCAATTAAGAATAGAAAGAGGTTTAATTGGTAGTAATTATACATAAAAACTATGTAATACTACTCCCGACTCTTGAAAACATGTTTTCTCCCCTGTTTGAGCCCTTTTCGGCTCTTATAATGTCTAGTTCAGGCCAATCGGGGCTGAGATTTGACTTTTCGTTAAAAGTTCCAATTAAGAATAGAAACAAATTTAATTAGTAGTAATTATACATAAAAACTATGTAATACTACTCTCCCGCTCTTGAAAACTTATTTTCTCCTTATTTGAATTTTGTTTGGCTCTTATCATGCCTAGCTCAGGCCAATCGAGGCTAAAAGTTTAACTTTTAGACAAACTTCTTGATTAAGAATAGAAACAAGTTTAATTAGTAGCAATGTACATAGAAACTATGTAATACTACTCTTGGCTCTTTAATACAATATTTTCTCCATGTTTAGGTCAAATTCAGCTCTTATAAAGCCAACTTCAGGCTAATCGGTGCTGAAAGTTTTACTTTTAGTCAAGCTTCCCAATTAAGACTAGAAACAAGTTTAATTAGTAGTAATTATGTATAAAAACTATGTAATATTACTCGCTGCTCTTTAAAACTGTATTTTCTCCCCATTTGGACCCTATTTAGCTCCAATAAGGCCTAGTTCAGGTTAATAGGGCTTTAAAGTTTGACTTTTAGTCAAGCTTAGTAACACTAGGAATTAGGTTACTCAGTAGTAATTGTACATAGAACTATGCAATACCATTCACGACCCTTGAAAACATGTTTTCCTCCTATTTGGTTCCTATTCGGCTCTTATGAAGCCTAATCTAGGCCAATCAGCGCTGAAAGTTTGATTTTTGGTAAAACTTCCCACTTAAGACTAGAACTAGATCAATTCGTAGTAATTATGCAAAAAAAACTATGTATTAATACTCTTAGCCCTTGAAAACTTCATTTTCTCCTCGTTTGGGCGGCTCTTATAAGGACTAGTTCAGGCCATTGGGGCTGAAACAACTTTTGGTCGAACTTAATAGAGACAATATTAATTAGTATTAATTGTACATAGAACTACATAATGTCATTGACGGCCCTAAAAAAATCATGTTTTCCTCCCGTTTGGTCCCATTTGGCTCTTATAAGGCCTAGTTCAGGCCAATCGGTGTTGAAAGTTTGATTTTTGGTCAAACTTCCCAATAAAAATTTAGAAATACTTAATTAGTAATAATTATACATAAAAACACAATCATACTACTCTGGGCTCTTGAAAGCCACGTTTTCTCCTCGTTTGGGCCCTAATCGGCTCTTATAAGGCTTAATTCAGGCCATTGGGGTTGAAAGTTTAACTTTTAGTTAACTTCTCAATTAAGACTGGAACTAGCTTAATTAGTATAATTACTTGAAACTATTTCATACTACTCCCGATACTTGAAACCTCATTTTCTCCCTGTTTAGACCCTAATCGGCTCTTATAAGGCCAAATACAGGCCAACGGGGTTGAAAGTCTGAATTTTAGTAAAACTTTCCAATTCAGACTAGAAACTAGTTTAATTAATAGTAGTTATACATAAAACCTATGTATTACGACTCTCGGCTCTTGAAAACCTCATTTGAGCCCTAATCGACCCTTATAAGGCCTAGTTCAGATCAATCAGAACTGAAAGTTTGACTTTTGATCCAAATTCCTAATTAACATAAGAAACAAGGTTAATTATTAATAATTATGCATAGAAACTCTATAATCCACTCTCAGCACTTGAATACCATGTTTTTCTCCGTTTGGCCCCATTCAGCTCTTATAAGGCCTAGTTCAGGCCAATAAGAGCTGAAGGTTTGGTTTTAGTCAAACTTTCATATTAAGACTAGAAAATAGTTTAATTAGTGGTGATTGCACATAAAAACTATGTCATATTACTCTCGGCTCTTGAAAATCTCATTTTGTTTTTCCCGTTTGGCCCTAATCGGCTTTTATATTGCCTAATTTAGGCTAATCGGGCTGAAAATTTGACTCTAGGTCAAACTTTCTAATTAACACTAGAAATAAAGTTAATTAGTAGTAATTATATTACAGAAACTATGTAATACCATTCACGTCACTTGTAAACCTTGCTTTCCTCTAGTTTGGTCCCCATTCGTCTCTTATAAGACCTAGTTCAAGCCAATTAGGGCTGAATTTGACAGTTGGTAAAAATTCTCAAATAATCCTAAAAAAGTTAAACTAGTTAACACTAGAAACATGGTTATTTAGTAGAAATTGCATATAGATACTATATAATACCACTCACAGCTTTTGAAAACCATATTTCTTCTCGTTTGGTTCATATTCGACTCTTATAATGCCCAGTTGAGGCCAATCGGGGCTGAAGATTTGACTTTTGGTCAAACTTTCTTATTAAGAATAGAAACAAGTTTAATTAATAGTAATTTTACATGAAAACTATGTAGTACTACTCCCGGCTCTTGAAAAGATGTTTTCTCCCTGTTTGAGCCCTATTCGGCTTTCATAATGCTTAGTTCAGGCCAATCGGGCTGAAGATTTGACTTTTTATCAAACTTCCCAACGAAAAATAGAAACAAGTTTAATTTGTAATAATTATACATAAAAACTATGTGATACCACTCCTGGCTCTTTTAATGTCTAGTTCAGGCCAATCGAGCCTGAAAGTTTGACTTTTAGACGAACTCCCTGATTAATAGTAGAAACAAGTTTAATTAGTAGTAATTATATAAGGAAACTATGTAATACTACTCCTACCTCCTAAACAATATTTTCTCCCTGTTTAGATCATATTCGGCTTTTTAAAGGCCTAACTCAGGCCAATCTGGGCTGAAAGTGACTTTTGATCAAACTCTCCAATTAAGATCAGAAACATGTTTAATTAGTAGTAATTATATATAAAAACTATGTAATACTACTCTCAGCTCTTGAAAATCGTAGTTTCTCCCCGATTGGGCCTTTTTCGGCTCTTATAAGGTCTAGTTCAGGCTAGTCGAGGCTGAATGTTTGACTTTTGGTCAAAATTTTCAATTAACACTAGAAACAAGGTTAATTAGGACACGTATAATTAGAACTGTATATGCTAATAATACTCCTGGCTCTTTAAAACCATGTTTTCTCTCTGTTTAGGTCATATTCGGCTCATATAAGGCCTAGTTTCAGAGCAATCGGAACTGAAAGTCTGACTTTGATCAAACTTTCCAATTAAGACTAGAAACAAGTATAATTAGTAGTAATTATTGTAAGATCACCTAGAGGGGGGGGTGAATAGGTGATGGCTAATCTAAAGGTCACTTATGAACAAATAATGCGGAATTAAAACTAAGTTGACCAAATTAAAACTTCTTTTAATTAAACACTTATGTATAACTCAAGAGTGTTGCCGAATTCCCCTTGCGAGGCTCTGGACAAGCTCCTCTAGATTCCCCTTGAATGGGTTGAGGTGCCGCGTTGGCTCTCTTGGTTGAATACTAGTGTTAACAAGCAATCCCAAGCAAGTATGTATATCAATTATGAGCACAAGGGAATATATCATGCATATATAAGATGAACACAATAAATTGAATGCAAGATATAAATAGAGACAAAAAGAGAAAGAGAGCAAGAGATAGCAATCGCAAACACAAGGGTATGTTTCGAGGTTCGAGCACACTTGCTCTACATCCCCGCCTTCGACACACGAAGGATTTCCACTATGCAAGATCCCACCGGATCTCTCCTCGGTGCCGCAACACCTACAAGCCCTCGGACTCCCAAGTCCCGTACACACGCAAGTCCACCGACTCGCCGAGGCCGTACCTCTACCAAAGAGTTCACAACCGAACTCCACACCACAACGAGCACACTTGCCCGTCTCCTCAAAGTAACAAGAAAAATCTCTTTGATGATCACAACACTTGATCACCTAAAGAGCACTCTCACTACAACACACCTATAGGAATATCTAGCAATGGATAGCTCAAGTGTGGTGTGAGAAAATCAAGGAAAGAAAGCTATGGAGGAAAACTCAAGAATCACTTTAACACTCTCTTGATAAAAACTCTTCCTTTTGATTGGAAGTATTTGCACTTAAATCTTGTGGAGAAACTCTTCTAAAAGTATCAGAAAAACTGCTCAAAAATCTCCAAAATCTTAACCTCAAAACAGTTGACAAGACCCCCTTTTATAGGCTGCCAGAAATAGAGCCGTTGGGGTTCTGTCAGTGCTGTCGGTCGACCGCCGGTCGACCGGCCAACGGTCATATTTCTGACCGTTGAAGCCACCGTCGACCGGCTCGGTCGACCGATCATTTCCAGAGAGCAGATCTCTCTGGAGCGGTCGACTGCCAGTCGACCGGACCACTGGAGCAGAGAGCATTCTCTCTATCGGTCGACCGGTTCGGTCGACTGATATTTCCAGAGAGCAAAGCTCTCTTGTCGGTCGACCGACCTGGTCGACCGGCCACTGCGCTGACAATGTGCACAGGGCTGTGCACATCGTCGACCGGTCCGGTCGACCGACTTAGCCTGTCAGCCAGTCTCCAGGTCAGAAAACAGGATTTAAAATCTTTTTATAAAATCCTAAAAATACATAGAAATTCTACAAAAATAGTTTTACCCAATATACTTGAAAGAACAAACATGCTTGCACAAAATCAAGACATGTTATAGATGTTTTGGTCTATTTTTGTAACTTGAAAATATTAGCTCAATAACCAAAATGTATTTTTCCAAACATGTTTTTCCAAAACTTGTTTTTCTAAATCTTTATCAAATACAAAACAAGATATTTTGAACTTATAAAGCATAGTGTTATGGATATGATCCACTACACAATCATAATAAAATATCTATGTTTTGATCATAAAGCTCTAAACTTGGTTATGGTTTGAAAAGATATATATATGATAGAAATACCAAAACCCAAAGTTTTTATATTTTGTCTCAAAGAAAATCTTTTACTAAATAAATTCTTTTCTAAAAAGAAATCTTTTATGAAATCAATTAAATCAAGAGTTCTATCAAGAGTGTGTGTGTGTGATATAACTTGAGCAATCCACCAACTATCTATCCTTTACATTTTTACTAAAACAAAAAATACAAATTCTATACCTAGACCCAAGTCTTCAACTTCTTGAAGTCTTCCCTTGAAGGCTTCTCATCTTCTTGACTTGGTCCAAGCTTGATCCCAAAAACTCCTTGGATCACCACATGCAAGCTCCAAATCTTGTTCTTTTATCCTTTGTTGAGCTATGCACCTACTAAGATCTTGATCATGAATCTGTCACTAATTAAACACAAGATCATTAGTAACTATAACTACATGAGTTGATCATCATCAAAACTAGGGTGAAGGGCCTTTGGGCCAACAATCTCCCCCTTTTTGATGATGACAAAACTCATGGAGTTATATATGCATGGATTAAGTAAAGCTTCAAAGAAGCTCCCCCTTAACTCATGCATGACAAGAAATAATAGATATGGCAATAAAGCACATGACATGTACAAAAATCAAATCTTAAGTCAAATCTTTTTCTCCTAATTGCAAAATACACATATATGCATAATCAGTAAGAAGAAGACAAATACTTCTCCCCCTTAAGCAATGAAAACATGCATATACAATACAATCTCAAATACTTCTCCCCCTTTTTGTCAATCATCAACAAAGGGTTCAAAGTAAAAATACATCAAACAAATTTTCTCCCCCTTTTTTGTTAAAAACAAGAGATCAAGGAGGGGTAAATACAATCAATCAATAAATTTATATGCGATATAAATTCATGAAGAGGAAGACGTTAAGTTAGCTTCCCGACACATATACATTACATGAAAGAGGGATGACAAGCCCTAATTCACATAACGTATAATATGTCATGCATAAGAGGAGATGTGAAGCTTCCCCTACACACGTATATCATGAAAAGAAGAGTTGTCAAGCTCCTCAAATTATAATATACTCAACATGAATCTATATGTAGAAGAGATGTTAAGCTCTCCTTGCATATAGGAAATACAAATAAAAAAAAATTTTGAATTTTCTTTATAAAATAAATTTTGAATTTTTCTTAATAACAACAAATTTGAGATATCTTAGAAAGAGATCATATTATAAGATATCAAATAACACAATTTTGCATGGTTCCAATTGTAAAATAATCAAATTTTGAATTTTTGATACCAATTTCAAAAAATACAATGCACAAGCTTATTATGAAATACCAATTTGAAGTCTAATTAAGCTTAGCATTAACAATCTATGTGCTTTAAAAGATACCAATTGTAAAACAAGCACACAACTATCATATATATGTATGAAGAGATTATATCAATAGAGATGGATACATACATATAAAGAAAGCAAAATATGAGTATATACCAAAAAGGTTCATATTGATACCATTGCAAATAACTAATGATACCAATAGAGAAATAGGCTTAGGTGTATATGACATATAATCTAACACATGAAGAATTCGAACTAGTTATCAAGGAATAAATCAAAAGGTTTTTCATGGAATATGCATAATCACAAGGCACTAAAACACTCTAATCCATAAAGTCCATTTAATGTTTTCAAGAGATGTGAGTGTACTAATGTTATGTGAAGCATGGCATCATGAAAATTACAATAAAACTCAATATTCCTTTAATTTTGAATTATCATAACTTTTAAAACCTTGAAAATCATAAAAAAAAATTTTATTAAAAAAATGTTTCATAATATATGTATGTTTTGTCAATACAAGAAGCATACATACATATCTCTAACACAATTGAGTCCATATATATAGATTTGCATGAAAGGCAAATGACTCAGGAGGTATCCATGTATATCTTAATGTTTTGGCAAAATAACCATATACATGAAATGAAATCACATGATCATAACATAAATCCAAATGGGAATACAAGTTTAAGAATGTAATGATCATCAACATAAGGCTATACTAGTACATCTAATAGGCACAAATAAGCATTCAACCCAATCATATATAGATTTATTTGTGGTCCATAAGGTGTACAAGTATAAATCCAAGTGTTGACAAATACTAACATCTAAACTAATATTCAATACAATGAAGCATCAAAATTTTGAAATCACAAAAGAATTTATCCATAAAAATAGGATCATGTGTAAATCTCAAAGGCTATTTGAAGAATAACTAACTAGTATAAATTGTTTTTTGAAAAACTAGTTAAAGATCCTTCAAATACATCAAATTCAAATGTTTTTCATAAATACTACTAAGTACATAAAAGTTCAAGCACTCATAGTCCATAAAGCTCCAAATTATATGTTTTCTTAAAGATGAGTGTTCAAAGGTCATGTAAATAGTATCTTCATGAAAATAGTCATTGAAGCCCAAAACGATCATAAGTCAATTTTTAACAACAAATCATGAAAAAATCATTTTTCACTAAAATCAACAATTTTCATGGTATATGTATGGTTTATACAAATCTAACAATATGCATACATATCCCAAAAATAAAAGAGTCTATTAAATGTTTGCATGAAGGCAAGAGACTCACGGGTATACATGTATATTTATTAGATTTGAATTAAGCATGCATATACATGAAGTAAATCACAAAAATTGGCAAAACATGTATATAAGAATTATCAAAACTAGATTATACATATGCATAAGTGGATACAAGTGAGCATGAAGTTCAAATTATTTAAGAGTCAATTGTAATTCACTATTTGTATATGTATACATACAAGTTTGACAAATCTACATCTAAGCATGTAAATACCACATGAAGCACAATCAAATAAAATCATGAACATGCTATGAGTATGACATATGTAAAAGCATGTACATAAAAGGTAGGAGTTTAGAAATTATTACCAACTCCAAAGCTCCAAATATGGTGGCCTTTCCCACCAAGATTCCTTGATAGCAATGCATCCCAATGTTTGTCCATCATGTCCATTGCATTGGCTACCAAGGCACCAATCCTCTCACGTCTTGTGAGAGCCCTCACCTACATCACAATCAAAAGGTGGGGGTTTTGGTACCCATGTTTTCTTGGGTCCTTTGGGGTTAGCATTGTTATAAGGAACCCAAAATCTATTATATTTAGCAAAATATAAGTATGGTTTCTTATCAAAACAATATTTTGCTAGATGGCCTTTGCGGCCACAATGTGTACAAATGTACACCTTAGCATGATGCTTATGAGTGTGATTGTGATCGTGATGTGCACCATAAGCATGAGCATGATGAGTATGTGCATGAGCATGGGGAACTTGTTTCTTTTGAAACAAAGATTCCAACTTAGAATGATTAAATGCACAAGAGTTCAAAGTTGAACTCAAATTATTCATTTTATTTTTCAAGTTCTTAATCTCATTAGTGGTAGCATGAAAGGCATGATGAGATGAAGAATCATTTTTCTTTTTCTTCTTAGCAACAAAATCTTTTTCTTTTTCAACAAATTTTCTTTTCAAAGTAATATTTTCTTGCAAATATCTTCTTTTTGTTTTTCCACCAAGTCAATCTTTTCTTTCAAAGTATTGTTTCCTTCACACAAAATACTCAATTTAGAAAATAAGGAAACATTCTCATTTTTCAAATCTTCCTTTTCTTTTTCTAAACTGCAAGTTTATTTTTCAAGGAATCATTTTCTACATGCATGCAATCAATGTTCTTTTTCAAAATCTTGTTATCTTTTTCTAAGCATGCAATGTTATCTCTAAAAGAGTCTTGTTCTATATGCATGCAAGCAAGCAATTTTCTTTTTCAAATTTTTATTTTCTTTTCTAATCATGTCATATTTCTCAAGCAATAGATGACAAAAAGTAGATAGCTCATCATATGACATGTCCTCATCATCAGATTCGGAATTTACCTCAAGGGGGTTATCCCTTGGACCATATAGCATACGTTGGAGATGTCGCTTCCAACGTCCGAATCGCTCCCCGCATAGTATAGATCCTTTTCGCCAAGGGAGGTGATGATGTTCCAAGCTACAAAAGCCGATTCAACATTAGAAACCCTAGATAAATAATCATCATTTAGGGTTGACTTAATAGCATGAAGGGCTTTTGCATTAGCCTCAATGTTCTTACCATTTAAGCAATGTTCTTTATTAGTTGTGGCAAGATATATACTAAGGCCAAGTCCTTTGAGGAACAAGACATCTTAACCTTCCAAATTTGGATGTTAAGAATGTCAAGGTGGGTGGTGACATGAAGTCCATTATGTGTGTACAAATCTTGTGATTAGCCTAAAAGAGGATCTTTAACTCTAGGTTGTTAGACCCAATATCAAGAGCACTAGCTCTGATACCAATTGTAAGATCACCTAGAGGGGGGTGAATAGGTGATGGCTAATCTAAAGGTCACTTATGAACAATAATGCGGAATTAAAACTAAGTTGACCAAATTAAAACTTCTTTTAATTAAACACTTATGTATAACTCAAGAGTGTTGCCGAATTCCCCTTGCGAGGCTCTGGACAAGCTCCTCTAGATTCCCCTTGAATGGGTTGAGGTGCCGCGTTGGCTCTCTTGGTTGAATACTAGTGTTAACAAGCAATCCCAAGCAAGTATGTATATCAATTATGAGCACAAGGGAATATATCATGCATATATAAGATGAACACAATAAATTGAATGCAAGATATAAAATAGAGACAAAAGAGAAAGAGAGCAGAGATAGCAATCGCAAACACAAGGGTATGTTTCGAGGTTCGAGCACACTTGCTCTACATCCCCGCCTTCGACACACGAAGGATTTCCACTATGCAAGATCCCACCGATCTCTCCTCGGTGCCGCAACACCTACAAGCCCTCGGACTCCAAGTCCCGTACACACGCAAGTCCACCGACTCGCCGAGGCCGTACCTCTACCAAAGAGTTCACAATCGAACTCCACACCACAACGAGCACACTTGCCCGTCTCCTCAAAGTAACAAGAAAAATCTCTTTGATGATCACAACACTTGATCACCTAAAGAGCACTCTCACTACAACACACCTATAGGAATATCTAGCAATGGATAGCTCAAGTGTGGTGTGAGAAAATCAAGGAAAGAAAGCTATGGAGGAAAACTCAAGAATCACTTTAACACTCTCTTGATAAAAACTCTTCCTTTTGATTGGAAGTATTTGCACTTAAATCTTGTGGAGAAACTCTTCTAAAAGTATCAGAAAAACTGCTCAAGAAATCTCAAAATCTTAACCTCAAAACAGTTGACAAGACCCCCTTTTATAGGCTGCCAGAAATAGAGCCGTTGGGGTTCGTCAGTGCTGTCGGTCGACCGCCGGTCGACCGACCAACGGTCATATTTCTGACCGTTGAAGCCACCGGTCGACCGGCTCGGTCGACCGATCATTTCCAGAGAGCAGATCTCTCTGGAGCGGTCGACTGCCAGTCGACCGGACCACTGGAGCAGAGAGCATTCTCTCTATCGGTCGACCGGTTCGGTCGACTGATATTTCCAGAGAGCAAAGCTCTCTTGGTCGGTCGACCGACCCGGTCGACCGGCCACTGCGCTGACAATGTGCACAGGGCTGTGCACATCGTCGACCGCGAGCGACTTAGCCTGTCAGCCAGTCTCCAGGTCAGAAAACAGGATTAAAATCTTTTATAAAATCCTAAAAATACATAGAAATTCTACAAAAATAGTTTTTACCAATATACTTGAAAGAACAAACATGCTTGCACAAAATCAAGACATGTTATTGATGTTTTGGTCTATTTTTGTAACTTGGAAATATTAGCTCAATAACCAAAATGTATTTTTCCAAAACATGTTTTTCCAAACTTGTTTTTCTAAATCTTTATCAAATACAAAAACAAGATATTTTGAACTTATAAAGCATAGTGTGTATGTATGATCCACTACACAATCATAATAAAATATCTATGTTTTGATCATAAAGCTCTAAACTTGGTTATGGTTTGAAAAGATATATATGATAGAAATACCAAAAACCAAAGTTTTTATATTTTGTCTCAAGAGAAAATCTTTTACTAAATAAAAATTCTTTTCTAAAAAGAAATCTTTTATGAATCAATTAAATCAAGAGTTCTATCAAGAGTGTGTGTGTGTGATATAACTTGAGCAATCCACCAACTATCTATCCTTTACATTTTTACTAAAACAAAAAATACAAATTCTATACCTAGACCCAAGTCTTCAACTTCTTGAAGTCTTCCCTTGAAGGCTTCTCATCTTCTTGACTTGGTCCAAGCTTGATCCAAAAACTCCTTGGATCACCACATGCAAGCTCCAAATCTTGTTCTTTTATCCTTTGTTGAGCTATGCACCTACTAAGATCTTGATCATGAATCTGTCACTAATTAAACACAAGATCATTAGTAACTATAACTACATGAGTTGATCATCATCAAAACTAGGGTGAAGGGCCTTTGGGCCAACAATTATACATAAAAACAATGTAATACTATTCCCAGCTCTTGAAATTGTATTTCTTTTCCTTCCGATTGGGCCATTTTCATTTCGTATAAGGCCTAATTTAGGCCAATCAGGGCTGAACGTTTGACATTTAGTCAAACTCTCAATTAACAATAGATGCAAGATAAAATAGCAGTAATTTTATATAGAAACTATGTAATACAACTCTCAACTCTAGAAAACCAAGTTTTCGCTTGTTTGGACCCTTTTTAGCTCTTTTTTTATGGCCTAATTTAGGCCAATCAGGGCTAAAAGTATGATTTTTTTGAAAAAGTTCCAAATTAAGAATATAAACAAGTTTAATTAATCAAAATTATACATAAAAACTATATGATACTGCTCTCGGCTCTTCAAAACCATGTTTTCTCCCTATCTGGGCCTATTTGGCTCTTATAAGGCCTAGTTCAGACCATCGGGGTTGAAATTTTGACTTTAATTAAACTTTCCAATTAAAATTAGAACTTAGGTTAATTAGTAGTAATTGTACATAGAAACTATGTGATACTGCTTTCAGCTTTTGAAAATAATATTTCCTCCCGTTCGGCCCTATTCGGCTCTTACAAGGCCTAATTCAGGCCCATAAGGGCTGAAGATTTGACTTTTAGTCAAACATCTAAATTAAGATCTGAAACAATCTTAATTAGTAGTAATTATACAAAGTTACAATGTAAAATTACTCCCGTCTCTTGAAAAATGTATTTTCTCCCCTTTTGGACCCAATTTGGCTTTTATAAAGGCCTTGTTCAGGCCAATTAAGGCTTTAAAATTTTTTTTAGTCAAATTTCTCAATTATTTAGAAATAAGGTTAATCAGTAGTACTTATATATAGAAACTTTGCAATACCATTCACGGCACTTGAAAACCATGTTTTCCTCTCATTTGGTCCCATTCGGCTCTTATAAGGCCTAGTTCAGGCCAACCAGGGCTGAATGTTTGACAAAAGTCAAACTTTCAGAAAGAAATAGAGACAAATTGAATTAGTAGTGAACTATGTGATACTACTCTCAGCTCTTGAAAACCAACTTTTCTCCCCATTTGGGCCTATTCTGCTCTTATAAGGCCTAGTTCGGCCAATCAGGGCTGAAATTTTGTCTTTTAGTAAAATATCCCAATAACGAATAGAAACAAGTTTAATTAGTAGTAATTATATATAAAAATAATGTAATACTACTCTTGGTCAAGCTTCCAAATTAACATTAGAATCATGGTAAAATTACAATAATTGTACATAGAAACTATGTAATAACTATCAGTTCTTGAAAATAATATTTTCCTCCGATTTGGCCCCTTTTTAACTCTTATATGGCCTAGTTTAGGTCAATCGGGGCTAAAAGTTTGATTTCTGAAAAAAAATCCAAATTAAGAATAGAAAAAAGTTTAATTAATTGAAATTATAAACTATGTGATATAACTCCCGTCTCTTGAAAACTATGTTTTCCCTCCCATTTGGTCTCATTTTGACTCTTATAAGGCCTAGTTTCATCAATCGGGGTTGAAAGTTTGACTTACAGTCAAACTACAAAATTAAAAATAGAAAAAAGTTTAATTTATAGTGGTTATACATAATAACTTTTTAATACTACTCTCAGCTCATAAAAACCTCATTTTATCCCCCTTTTAGGCTCAATTCAGCTCTTATATAGCTTAGTTCTGACTAATCCATGTGGAGTTTAAACTTTTATCAAACTTCCAATTAACATTAGAACAAGGTTGATTAGTAGTAATTGATATATAAATTATGTAATACTACTTCTGGCATTTGAGAATCATGTTTTTTCTCCCCGTTTGGGCCCTATTCGGCTCTTATAATGCGTAGATATGGCCAATCAAGGCTCAAAATTTGACTTTTGGTCAAACTTTTAGATTAAGACTACAAACTAGTTTAATTATCGTAATTGTATATAGAAACTATATAATACTACTCCCTCCACTTTAAAACCAAGTTTTGTCCCCTGTTAGGTCATATTCGTCTCTTATAAGGCCTGGTTCATGCCAATCGGGGTGAAAGTTTGACTTTCAATGAAACTTCCTAATTATACTAGAAACAAGGTTTAATTGACAATAATTATAAATCGAAGAAATGTAATACCGCTTTTTGCTCTTGAAAATCTTGTTTTCCTCCGTTTGAGTCCTGTTTGGCTCGTGATGAGGCTAGTTCAGCCAATTAGGGCTGAAATTTCAGTTTTGGTAAAACTTTCAAATTAAAATAGAAACAAGTTTAATTAGTAGTAGTTATGCATAGAAATATGTGATATTACTCTCGACTCTTGAAACCATATTCTCCTTCTGTTTGGGTCTTATTTGGCTCTTATAATGCCTCATTCAAGCCAATCAGGGCTAAATGTTTGACTTTTGATCAAACTTCCTAATTAAGAATAGAAACTAATTTAATTAGTAATAATTATAAATAAAACTATGTAATACTACTCCCGGCTCGTGAAAACATGTTTCTCCCCTTTTAGGTTTTATTCGGTCTTATAAGCCTCGTTCAGGCCAATCGGGCTGAAAGTTTGACCTTTAGTCAAACATTCAGATTAAGGCAAGAAACAAATTTAATTAATAGAAATTGTACATAAAAATAATGTAATACTACTCCCGGCTCTTTAAAGACATATTTCTCTCTGTTAGTCCCTATTAGGCTCTTATAAGGGCCTACTTCAGGCTAGTCTGGGCTAAAAATTTGACTTTTAGTCAATCTTCAAATTAACTACAGAGATAAGTTTAATTTATAGTAGTTATATATAAAAACTACGTAATACTACTTCTAACTCTTGAAAATCTCATTTTCTCCCCGTTTAGGCCCTATTCAACTCTTTATGGCATAGTGCAAGCTTATCGGGGTTGAAACTTGACTTTTGGTCAAACTTTTAATTATCAAACATCTAATTAACACTAGAAATAAGGTTATTTAGTAGTAATTGCATATAGAACTATGTAATACCACTCACGGCTCTTGAAAACATATTTTTCTCCTGTTTAGGTCATGTTCGACTCTTATAATGCCCAGTTCAGGCCAATCAGGGCTAAAGATTTCACTTTTGGTTAGACTTCCTATAAAGAATAGAAACAAGTTTAATTAGTAGTAATTTTAATTGAAAACTATGTAGTACAACTCCTGACTCTTGAAAAAAAATTTCTCCCTGTTTGAGCCCTATTCGGCTTTCATAATGCTAGTTCAGACCAATCGGGGCTGAAGATTTAACTTTTATCAAACTCCCAATAAAGAATAGAAACAAGTTTAATTAGTAGTAATTATACATAAAAACTCTATATACTACTCCCGGCTCTTGAAAGCATGTTTTCTCCTTGTTTAAGTCCTATTCTGCTTTATAATGCCTAGT